>JAPZAG010000749.1:0-11291 GCA_027475135.1 Bactrocera correcta | reverse complement strand
ATTTCGATATCGATTGCTGAATGTGTATATACAAGAAAATCGACTTTATACCTAAATATAAAATAACGGAATTCTTCTACATGCACTGCCGTTATGCCGCCAGGGCTTTATGCCAACTTCAGTCCGTTAAAGAAGGTTTATTAACTTAAATATGTTAAACTAATGAGTTGAAGTATCTCGATATCGATTGCTAAATGTGTATATACAACAAAATCGACTTTATACCTAAATATAAGATTACGGAATTCTTCTAAATGCACTGCCGTTATGCCGCCATGGCTTTATATCAACTTCAATACGTTAAAGAAGGTTAATTAACTTAAATATGATAAACTAATGATTTGAAGCATTTCGATATCGCCTGCTAAATGTGTTTATACAAGAAAATCGATTTTATACCTAAATATAAGATAACGGAATTCTTTTAAATGCACTGCCGTTATGCCGTTAAGGCTTTATGTGGACTTCAGTGCGTTAAAGAACGTTTATTAACTTAAATATGTTAAACTAATGATTTGAAGCATTTCGATATCGATTGCTTAATATGTAAATACAAGAAAATCGACTTTATACCTAAATAGAATTTTACGGAATTCTTCTGAATGCACTGCAGTTATACCGTTAAGGCTTTATGTAGACTTCAGTGCGTTAAAGAACGTTTATTAACTTATATATGTTAAACTAATATTTTGAAGCATTTCGGTATCGATTGCTAAATGTGTATATACAAGAAAATCGACTTTATACCTAAATATAAGATAACGGAATTCCTTTACATGCACTTCCGTTATGCCGCGATGGCTTTATGCCAACTTCAGTTCGTTAAAGAAGGTATAAAAACTTAAATATGTTAAACTAATGAGTTGAAGCATCTCGATATCGATTGCTAAATATGTATATACAACAAAATCGACTTTATACCTAAATATAAGTTTACGGAATTCTTCCAAATGCACTGCCGTTATACCGCTATGGCTTTATGTAAACTTCAGTAAGATAAAGAAGGTTAATTAACTTAAATATGTTAACTTAAATATGTTAAACTAATGACTTGAAACATTTCGTTATCGATTGATAAATACGTATATACAAGAAAATCGACTTTATAACTAAATATAAGATTACGGAACTCTTCCAAATGCATTGCCGTTATGCCACCATGGCTTCGTATCACCTTCAATACGTTAAAGAAGGTTAATTTTTCTAAATATGTTAAACTAATGGTTTAAAGCATTTCGATATCGTTTGCTAAATGTGCAAATACAAGAAAATCGACTTTATACCTAAATATAAAATTATAACATTACGGAATTCTTCTAAATACACTGCCGCTATACCGTTAAGGCTTTATGTAGACTTCAGTAAGCTAAAAAATGTTTATTAACTTAATATGTTAAACAAATGATTTGAAGCATTTCGATATCGATAGCTCAATGTGTATATACAAGAAAATCGACATTATGCCTAATATAAGATTACGGAATTCTTCTGCATCCACTGCCGTTATGCCAACTTCAGATCGTTAAAGAAGGTTTATTAACTTAAATATGTTAAACTAATGAGTTGAAGCATTTCGATGTCGATTGCTAAATGCGTATATACAAGAAAATCGAATTTATACTTAAATATAAGATAACGGGATTCTTCTAAATGCACTGCCGTTATACTGTTAAGGCTTTATGTAGACTTCAGTAAGCTAAAAAAATTTTATTAACTTAATATGTTAAACTAATGATTTGAAGCATTTCGATGTCGATATCTAAATGTGTATATAAAAGAAAATCGACTTTATACCTAAATATAAGATAACGGAATTCTTCTACATGCACTGCCGTAATGCCGCCGTGGCGATATGCCAGCTTCAGATCGTTAAAGAAGGTTAATTAACTTAAATAAGTTAAGCTAATGAGTTGAAGCATCTCGATATCGATTGCTAAATGTGTATATACAGAACAATCGACTTTATACCTAAATATAAGATAACGGAATTCTTCTTAATGCACTGCCGTTATGCCGCCATGGCTTTATATCAACTTCAATACGTTAAATAAGGTTAATTAACTTAAATATATTAAACTAATGATTTGTAGCATTTCGATATCGCTTGATAAATGTGTATATACGAGAAAATCGACTTTATACCTAAATATAAGATAACGGAGTTCTTCTACATGCACTGCCGTTAAGCCGCCATGGCTTTATGCAACCTCAGTTCGTTAAAGAAGGTTTATTAACTTAAATATGTTAAACTAATGAGTTGAAGGATTTCGAAATCGATTGCTAAATGTATATACACAACAAAATAGACTTTATACCTAAATATAAGATTACGGAATTTTTCTAAATGCACTGCCGTTATGCCGCCATGGCTTTATATCAACTTCAATACGTTAAAGAAGGTTAATTAACTTAAATATATTAAACTAATGATTTGAAGCATTTCGATATCGCTTGCTAAATGTGTATATACAAGAAAATCGACTTTATACCTAAATATAAGATTACGGAATTCTTCTACATGCACTGCCGTTATGCCGCCATGGCTTTATGCCAACTTCAGTTCGTTAAAGAAGGTTTATTAACTAAAATATGTTAAACTAATGAGTTGAAGCATTTCGATATCGCTTGCTAAATGTGTATATAAAACAAAATCGACTTTATACCTCAATATAAGATAACGGAATTCTTTTAAATGCACTGCCGTTATGCCGTTAAGGCATTATGTAGACTTCAGTAAGATGGAGAGGGTTAATTAACTTAAATATGTTAAGCTAATGATTTGAAGCATTTCGATATCGATTGCTAAATGTGTATATACAAGAAAATCGACTTTATACCTAAATATAAGATAACGGAATTCTTCTACATGCACTGCCGTTATGCCGCCATGGCTTTATGACAACTTCAGTTCGTTAAAGAAAGTTAAATAACTTAAATATGTTAAACTAATGAGTTGAAGCATTTCGTTATCGATTGCTAAATGAGTATATACAACAAAATCGACTTTATAACTAAATATAAGATTACGGAACTCTTCCAAATGCATTGCCGTTATGCCGTTAAGGCTTTTGTAGACTTCAGTAAGACAAAGGGGATTAATTAACTTAAATATGTTAAACTTTTGATTTGAAGCATTTCGATATCGATTGCTTAATGTGTATATACAAGAAAATCGACTTTATACCTAAACATAAGATTACGGAATTCTTCCAAATGTACTGTCGTTATGCCACCATGGCTTTGTATCACCTTCAGTACGTTAAAGAAGGTTAATTAATCTCAATATGTTAAACTAATGGTTTGAAGCATTTCGATATCGATTGCTAAATGTGTATGTACAAGAAAATCGACTTTATACCTAAATATAAAATTATAACATTACGGAATTCTTCTAAATGCACTGCCGCTATACCGTTAAGGCTTTATGTAGACTTCAGTAAGCTAAAAAATGTTTATTAACTTAATATGTTAAACAAATGATTTGAAGCATTTCGATATCGATTGAAAAATTTGTATATACAAGAAAATCAACTTTATGAATAATATAAGATTACGGAATTCTTCTACATCCACTGCCGTTATGCCAGCTTCAGATCGCTAAAGAAGGTTTATTAACTTAAATATGTTAAACTAATAAATTGAAACATTTCGATGTCGATTGCTAAATGCGTATATACAACAAAGTCGACTTAATACCTAAATATAAGATTACGGAACTCTTCCAAATGCACTGCCGTTATGCCGTTAAGGCTTTTGTAGACTTCAGTAAGATAAAGAGGATTAATTTACTTAAATATGTTAAACTAATGATTTGAGGCATTTCAATATCGACTGCTTAATGTGTAAATACAAGAAAATCGACTATATACTTAAATATAAGATTACGAAATTCTTCTACATGCACTGTCGTTACGCCGCCATGGCTTTATATCACCTTCATTACGTTAAAGAAAGTTAATTAACTTAAATATGTTAAACTAATGATTGGAAGCATTTCGATATCGATTGCTAAATGTGTAAATACAAGAAAATCGACTTTATACCTAAATATAAGATTACGTAATTCTTCTAAATGCACTGCTGTTATGCCGTCAAGGCTTTTATAGACTTCAGTAAGATAGAGAGGGTTAATTAACTTAAATATGTTAAACTAATGAGTTGAAGCATCTCGATATCGATTGCTAAATATGTACATACAACAAAATCGACTTTGTACCTAAATATAAGATTACGGAATTCTTCCAAATGCACTGCCGTTATACCGTTATGGCTTTATGTAAACTTCAGTAAGATAAAGAAGGTTAATTAACGTAAATATGTTAAACTAATGACTTGAAGCATTTCGTCATCGATTGCTAAATGTGTATATACTAGAAAATCGACTTTATATCTAAATATAAGATAACGGAATTCTTCTAAATGCACTGCCGTTATACCGCTAAGGCTTTATGTAGACTCCAGTAAGCTAAAAAAATGTTTATTAATTCAATATGTCAACCTAATGATTTGAAGCATTTCGATATCGATATCTAAATGTGTATATAAAAGAAAATCGAATTTATACCTAAATAAAAGATTACGGAATTCTTCTACATGCACTGCCGTTATACCGCCGTGGCTATGTGCCAAATTCAGATCGTTAAAGAAGGTTGATTAACTTAAATATGTTAAGCTAATGACTTGAAGCATTTCGTTATCGATTGCTAAATGCGTATATACAAGAAAATCGACCATATACCTAAGTATAAGATAACGGAATTCTTCTAAATGCACTGCCGTTATACCGTTACGACTTTATGTAAACTTCAGTAGGATAAAGAAGGTTAATTAACTTAAATATGTTAAACTAATGATTTGAAGCATTTCGATATCGCTTGCTAAATGTGTATATACAAGAAAATCGAATTTATACCTAAATATAAGATAACGGAATTCTTCTGAATGCACTGCCGTTATGCCGTTAAGGCTTTATGTAGACTTCAGTAAGATAGAGAGGTTAATTAACTTAAATATGTTAATCTAATGATTTGAAGCATTTCGATATCGATTCCTAAATATATAAATACAAGAAAATCGACTTTATACCTAAGTAGAAAATTGCGGAATTCTTCTGAATGCACTGCAGTTATACCGTTAAGGCTTTATGTAGACTTCAGTGCGTTAAAGAACGTTTATTAACTTAAATATGTTAAACTTATGATTTGAAGCATTTCGATATCGATTACTAAATGTGTATATACAACAAAATCGACTTTATACCTAAATATAAAATAACGGAATTCTTCTACATGCACTGCCGTTATGCCGCCATGGCTTTATGCCAACTTCAGTCCGTTAAAGAAGGTTTATTAACTTAAATATGTTAAACTAATGAGTTGAAGCATCTCGATATCGATTGCTAAATGTGTATATACAACAAAATCGACTTTATACCTAAATATAAAATAACGGAATTCTTCTAAATGCAGTGCAGTTACACCGTAAAGGCTTTATGTAGACTTCAGTGCGTTAAAGAAGGTTAATTAACATAAATATGCTAAACCAGTTATTTGTAGATTTTCGGTATCGATTGCCAAATATGTAAATCCAAGAAAATCGACCACATACCTAAATATAAGATTACGGAATTCTTCTACATGCACTGCCGTTATGGCGCCATGGCTTTATGTTAACTTCAGGCGTTAAAGAAGCTTTATTAACTTAAATATGTTAAAATAATGATTTGAAGCATTTCGATATCGATTGCTAAATGAGTATATACAAGAAAATCGAATTCATACCTAAATATAAGATTACGTAATTCTTCTAAATGCACTGCCGTTATGCCGTTATGGTTTTATATTAACTTCAGTTCGTTAAAGAAGGTTTATTAACTTAAGTATGTTAAACCAGTTATATGAAGCATTTCGATTTCGACTGCTTAATGCATATATACAAGAAAATCGACTTTATACCTAAATATAAGATTACTGAATTCTTCTGAACGCACTGCCTTTATGGCTTTATATAAACTTCAATACGTTAGAGAAGGTTAATTAACTTAAATATGTTAAACTAATGGTTTGAAGCATTTTGATATCGCTTGCTAAATGAGTATATACATGAAAGTCGAATTTATACCTAAATATAAGATAACGGAATTCTTCTAAATGCAGTGCAGTTATACCGTAAAGGCTTTATGTAGACTTCAGTGCGTTAAAGAAGTTTTATTAACTTAAATATGTTAAACTAATGATTTGAAGCATTTCGATATCGATTGCTTAATGTGTATATACAAGAAAATCGACTTTATACCTAAATATAAGATTACGGAATTCTTCTACATGCACTGTCGTTGTGCCGCCATGGCTTTATATCAACTTCAATACGTTAAAGAAGGTTAAATAACTTAGATATGTTAAACTAATGATTTGAAGCATTTCGATATCGATTACTAAATGTGTATATACAACAAAATCGACTTTATACCTAAATATAAAATAACGGAATTCTTCTACATGCACTGCCGTTATGCCGCCATGGCTTTATGCCAACTTCAGTCCGTTAAAGAAGGTTTATTAACTTAAATATGTTAAACTAATGAGTTGAAGCATCTCGATATCGATTGCTAAATGTGTATATACATGAAAGTCGAATTTATACCTAAATATAAGATAACGGAATTCTTCTAAATGCAGTGCAGTTATACCGTAAAGGCTTTATGTAAGATAACGGAATTCTTCTACATCCACTGCCGTTATGCCAACTTCAGATCGTTAAAGAAGGCTTATTAACTTAAATATGTTAAACTAATGATTTGAAGCATTTTGATATCGCTTGCTAAATGTGTATATACAAGAAAATCGAATTTATACCTAAATATAAGATAACGGAATTCTTCTAAATGCACTGCCGTTATGCCGTTAAGGCTTTATGTAAACTTCAGTAAGATAGAGAGGTTAATTAACTTAAATATGTTAATCTAATGATTTGAAGCATTTCGATATCGATTCCTAAATATATAAATACAAGGAAATCGACTTTATACCTAAATAGAAAATTACGGAATTCTTCTGAATGCACTGCAGTTATACCGTTAAGGCTTTATGTAGACTTCAGTGCGTTAAAGAACGTTTATTAACTTAAATATGTTAAACTTATGATTTGAAGCATTTCGATATCGATTACTAAATGTGTATATACAACAAAATCTACTTTATACCTAAATATAAAATAACGGAATTCTTCTACATGCACTGCCGTTATGCCGCCATGGCTTTATGCCAACTTCAGTCCGTTAAAGAAGGTTTATTAAATTAAATATGTTAAACTTATGATTTGAAGCATTTCGATATCGATTGCTGAATGTGTATATACAAGAAAATCGACTTTATACCTAAATATAAGATTACGGAATTCTTCCAAATGCACTGCCGTTATAACGTTATGGCTTTATGTAAACTTCAGTAAGATAAAGAAGGTTAATTAACTTAAATATGTTAACTTAAATATGTTAAACTATTGACTTGAAGCATTTCGTTATCGATTGCTAAATACGTATATACAACAAAATCGACTTTATAACTAAATATAAGATTACGGAACTCCTCCAAATGCACTGCCGTTATGCCGTTAAGGCTTTTGTAGACTTCAGTAGGACAAAGAGGATTAATTAAATTAAATATGTAAAACTTATGATTTGAAGCATTTCGATATCGATTGCTGAATGTGTATATACAAGAAAATCGACTTTACACCTAAATATAAGATTACGGAATTCTTCTAAATGCACTGCCGTTATACCCTTAAGGCTTTATGTAGGCTTCAGTAAGCTAAAGAAGGTTTATTAACTTAAACATGTTAAACTAATGATTTGAGGAGTTTCGATATAGATTGCTAAATGTGTATATACAAGAAAATCGAAATTATACTTTAATATAAGATAACGGAATTCTTCTAAATGCTCTGCCGTTATGCCGTTAAGGCTTTATGTAGACTTCAGTGAGTTAAAGAAGGATTATTAACTTAAATATGTTAAACTAATGATTTGAAGCATTTCGATATCGATTGCTAAATGTGTATATACAAGAAGATCGACTTTATACCTAAATATAAGATTACGGAATTCTTGCAAATGTACTGTCGTTATGCCGCCAAGGCTTTATGTCAACTTTAGTACGTTAAAGAAGGTTAATTAACTTAAATATGTTAAACTTATGATTTGAAGCATTTTGATATCGACTGCTAAATGTGTGAATGCAAGAAAATCGACTTTACACCTAAATATAAAATTATAACATTACAGAATTCTTCTAAATGCACTGCCGTTGCACCGTTAGGGCTTTATGTAGACTTCAGTAAGCTAAAAAATGTTTATTAACTTAATATGTTAAACTAATGATTTGAAGCATTTCGATATCGATAGCTAAATATGTATATACAAGAAAATCGACTTTATACCTAAATATATGATTACGGAACTCTTCCAAATACACTGCCGTTATGCCGCCATGGCTTTATATCAACTTCAATACGTTAAAGAAGGTTAATTAACTTAAATATGATAAACTAATGATTTGAAGCATTTCGATATCGCCTGCTAAATGTGTATATACAAGAAAATCGACTTTATACCTAAATATATGATAACGGAATTCTTTTACATGCACTGCCGTTATGCCGCCATGGCTTTATGCCAACTTCAGTTCGTTAAAGAAGGTTTATTAACTTAAATATGTTAAACTAATGAGTAGAAGCATTTCGATATCGCTTGCTAAATGTGTATATACAACAAAATCGACTTTATACCTAAATATAAGATAACGGAATTCTTTTAAATGCACTGCCGTTATGCCGTTAAGGCTTTATGTAGAATTCAGTAAGATAGAGAGGGTTAATTAACTTAAATATGTTACAACAGTTAATTGAAGCATTTCGAAATTGATTGCTTAATGCATATATACAAGAAAATCGACTTTATACCTAAATAGAAAATTACGGAATTCTTCTAAATGCACCGCCGTAATACCGCCGTGGCTATATGCCAAATTCAGATCGTTGAAGAAGGCTTATTAACTTAAATATGTTAAGCTAATGAGTCGAAGCATCTCGATATCGATTACTATATGTGTATATACAACAAAATCGACTTTATAACTAAATATAAGATTACGGAATTCTTTTACATGCACTGCCGTTATGCCGCCATGGCTTTATGCCAACTTCAGTTCGTTAAAGAAGGTTTACTAACTTAAATATGTTAAACTAATGAGTAGAAGCATTACGATATCGCTTGCTAAATGTGTATATACAACAAAATCGACTTTATACCTAAATATAAGATAACGGAATTCTTTTAAATGCACTGCCGTTATGCCGTTAAGGCTTTTGTAGACTTCAGTAAGACAAAGAGGATTAATTAACTTAAATATGTTAAACTTATGATTTGAAGCATTTCGATATCGATTGCTGAATGTGTATATACAAGAAAATCGACTTTATACCTAAATATAAGATTACGGAATTCTTCTAAATGCACTGCCGTTATATCGTTAAGGCTTTATGTAGGCTTCAGTAAGCTAAAAAATGTTTATTAACTTATAATGTTAAACAAATGATTTGAAGCATTTCGATATCGATAGCTCAATGTGTATATACAAGAAAATCGAATTTATACCTAAATATAAGATAACGGAATTCTTCTACATCCACTGCCGTTATGCCAACTTCAGATCGTTAAAGAAGGTTTATTAACTTAAATATGTTAAACTAATGAGTTGAAGCATTTCGATATCGATTGCTTAATGTGTATATACAAGAAAATCGATTTTATACGTAAATAAAAGATTACGGAATTCACCCAAATATACTGCCGTTATGCCGTTATGGCTTTATTTAAACTTCAGTACGATAAAGAAGGTTAATTAACATAAATATGCTAAATCAGTTATTTGTAGATTTTCGATATCGATTGCTAAATATGTAAATCCAAGAAAATCGAATTTATACCTAAATAAAAGATTACGGAATTCTTCTACATGCACTGCCGTTATGGTGCCATGACTTTATGTTGACTTCAGGCGTTAAAGAAGCTTTATTAACTTAAATATGTTATATTAATGATTTGAAGCATTTCGATATCGATTGCTAAATGAGTATATACAAGAAAATCGAATTCATACCTAAATATAAGATTACGTAATTCTTCTAAATGCACTGCCGTTATGCCGTTATGGCTTTATATTAACTTCAGTTCGTTAAGGAAGGTTTATTAACTTAAGTATGTTAAACCAGTTATTTGAAGCATTTCGATATCGACTGCTTAATGCATATATACAAGAAAATCGACTTTATACCTAAGTATAAGATTACCGAATTCTTCTGAATGCACTGCCGTTATGGCTTAATATCAACTTCAATACGTTAAAGAAGGTTAATTAACTTAAATATGTTAAATTAATGGTTTGAAGCATTTTGATATCGCTTTCTAAATGAGTATATACAAGAAAGTCGAATTTATACCTAAATATAAGATAACGGAATTCTTCTAAATGCAGTGCAGTTATACCGTTAAGGCTTTATGTAGACTTCAGTGCGTTAAAGAAGTTTTATTAACTTAAATATGTTAAACTAATGATTTGAAGCATTTCGATATCGATTGCTAAATGAGTATATACAAGAAAATCGACTTTATACCTAAATATAAGATTACGGAATTCTTCCAAATGTACTGTCGTTATGCCGCCATGGCTTTGTGTCAACTTCAATACGTTAAAGAAGGTTAATTAACTTAAATATGTTAAACTTATGATTTGAAGCATTTTGATATCGACTGCTAAATGTGTAAATGCAAGAAAATCGACTTTACACCTAAATACAAAATTATAACATTACAGAATTCTTCTAAATGTACTGCCGTTACACCGTTAAGACTTTATGAAGACTTCAGTAAGCTAAAAAATGTTTATTAACTTAATATGTTAATCTAATGCTTTGAATCATTTCGATATCGATAGCTAAATATGTAAATACAAGAAAATCGACTTTATTCCTAAATATATGATTACGGAACTCTTCCAAATGCACTGCCGTTATGCCGTTAAGGCTTTTGTAGACTTCAGTAAAACAAAGAGGATTAATTAACTTAAATATGTTAAACTTATGATTTGAAGCATTTCGATATCGATTGCTGAATGTGTATATACAAGAAAATCAACTTTATACCTAAATATAAGATTACGGAATTCTTCTAAATACACTGCCGTTGTGCCGCCATGGCTTTATATCAACTTCAATACGTTAAAGAAGGTTAA
>JAPZAG010000748.1:0-22487 GCA_027475135.1 Bactrocera correcta | reverse complement strand
CAACTTCAATACGTTAAAGAAGGTTAATTAACTTAAATATGATAAACTAATGATTTGAAGCATTTCGATATCGCCTGCTAAATGTGTATATACAAGAAAATCGACTTTATACCTAAATATATGATAACGGAATTCTTTTACATGCACTGCCGTTATGCCGCCATGGCTTTATGCCAACTTCAGTTCGTCAAAGAAGGTTTATTAACTTAAATATGTTAAACTTATGAGTAGAAGCATTCGATATCGCTTGCTAAATGTGTATATACAACAAAATCGACTTTATACCTAAATATAAGATAACGGAATTCTTTTAAATGCACTGCCGTTATGCCGTTAAGGCTTTATGTATAATTCAGTAAGATAGAGAGGGTTAATTAACTTAAATATGTTAAACTAATGATTTGAAGCATTTCGATATCGATTGCTTAATATGTAAACACAAGAAAATCGACTTTATACCTAAATAGAAAATTACGGAATTCTTCTAAATGCACTGCCGTAGTACCGCCGTGGCTATATGCCAAATTCAGATCGTTGAAGAAGGCTTATTAACTTAAATATGTTAAGCTAATGAGCCGAAGCATCTCGATATCGATAATTAAATGTGTATATACAACAAAATCGACTTTATACCTAAATATTAGATTACGGAATTCTTCAAAATGCACTGCCGTTATACCGTTAATGGCTTTATGTAAACTTCAGTAGGATAAAGAAGTTTAATTAACTTAAATATGTTAAACTAATGATTTGAAGCATTTCGATATCGCTTGCTAAATGTGTATATACAAGAAAATCGAATTTATACCTAAATATAAGATAACGGAATTCTTCTAAATGCACTGCCGTTATACCGTTAAGGCTTTATGTAGACTTCAGTAAGCTAAAAAATGTTTATTAACTTAATATGTTAAACTAATGAGTTGAAGCATTTCGATATCGATTGCTAAATGTGTATATACAACAAAATCGACTTTATACCTAATTATAAGATTACGGAATTCTTCCCAAGGCACTGCCGTTATACCGTTGTGGCTTTATGTAAACATCAGTAAGATAAAGAAGGTTAATTAACTTAAATATGTTAAACTAATGATTTGAAGCGTTTCGTTATTGATTGCTAAATGTGTATATAAAAGAAAATCGACTTTATACCTAAATATAAGATTACGGAATTCTTCTAAATGCACTGCCGTTATGCCGCCATGGCTTTATATCAACTTCAATACGTTAAAGAAGGTTAATTAACTTAAATATGTTAAACTAATGATTTGAAGCAATTCGATATCGCTTGCTAAATGTGTATATACAAGCAAATCGAATTTATACGTAAATATAAGATAACGGAATTCTTCTACATGCACTGCCGTTATGCCGCCATGGCTTTATGCCAACTTCAGTTCGTTAAAGAAGGTTTATTAACTTAAATGTTTTAAAAGCTAATGAGTTGAAGCATTTCGATATCGCTTGCTAAATTTTAAATTTTTAAGCATTACGGAATTCTTCCAAATGCACGGGTTATGGGGCTTTATGTAAACTTCAGTAAGATAAAGAAGGTTAATTAACTTAAATATGTTAAACTAATGATTTGAAGCATTTCGATGTCGATTCTAAATGTGTATATAAAAGAAAATCGACTTTATACCTAAATATAAGATAACGGAATTCTTCTACATGCACTGCCGTAGTGCCGCCGTGGCTATATGCCAACTTCAGATCGTTAAAGAAGGTTAATTAACTTAAATATGTTAAGCTAATGAGTTGAAGCATCTCGATATCGATTGCTAAATGTGTATATACAAAAACAATCGACTTTATACCTAAATATAAGATAACGGAATTCTTCCTACATGCACTGCCGTTATGCCGCTTAATGGCTTTATGCTAACTTCAGTAGTTAAAGAAGGTTTATTAACTTAAATATGTTAAACTAATGATTTGAAGCATTTCGATATCGATTGCTAAATGTGTATATACAAGAAAATCGAATTTATACCTAAATATAAGATAACGGAATTCTTCTAAATGCACTGCCGTTATACCGTTAAGGCTTTATGTAGACTTCAGTAAGCTAAAAAATGTTTATTAACTTAATATGTTAAACTAATGAGTTGAAGCATTTCGATATCGATTGCTAAATGTGTATATACAACAAAATCGACTTTATACCTAATTATAAGATTACGGAATTCTTCCCAAGGCACTGCCGTTATACCGTTGTGGCTTTATGTAAACATCAGTAAGATAAAGAAGGTTAATTAACTTAAATATGTTAAACTAATGATTTGAAGCGTTTCGTTATTGATTGCTAAATGTGTATATAAAAGAAAATCGACTTTATACCTAAATATTAGATTACGGAATTCTTCTAAATGCACTGCCGTTATGCCGCCATGGCTTTATATCAACTTCAATACGTTAAAGAAGGTTAATTAACTTAAATATGTTAAACTAATGATTTGAAGCAATTCGATATCGCTTGCTAAATGTGTATATACAAGCAAATCGAATTTATACGTAAATATAAGATAACGGAATTCTTCTACATGCACTGCCGTTATGCCGCCATGGCTTTATGCCAACATCAGTTCGTTAAAGAAGGTTTATTAACTTAAATGTGTTAAGCTAATGAGTTGAAGCATTTCGATATCGCTTGCTAAATGTAAATATAAGATTACGGAATTCTTCCAAATGCACAGTTATGGCTTTATGTAAACTTCAGTAAGATAAAGAAGGTTAATTAACGTAAATATGTTAAACTAATGATTTGAAGCACTTCGATGTCGATATCTAAATGTGTATATAAAAGAAAATCGACTTTATACCTAAATATAAGATAACGGAATTCTTCTACATGCACTGCCGTAGTGCCGCCGTGGCTATATGCCAACTTCAGATCATTAAAGAAGGTTAATTAACTTAAATATGTTAAGCTAATGAGTTGAAGCATCTCGATATCGATTGCTAAATGTGTATATACAACACAATCGACTTTATACCTAAATATAAGATAACGGAATTTTCCTACATGCACTGCCGTTATGCCGCCAATGGCTTTATGCCAACTTCAGTTCGTTAAAGAAGGTTTATTAACTTAAATATGTTACACTAATGAGATGAAGCATCTCGATATCGATTGCTAAATGTGTATATACGAGAAAATCGACCTTATACCTTAATATAAGATAACGGAATTCTCCTACATGCACTGCCGTTATGCCGCCATGGCTTTATATCAACTTCAATACGTTAAAGAAGGTTAATTAACTTAAATATATTAAACTAATGATTTGAAGCATTTCGATATCGCCTGCTAAATGTGTATATACAAGAAAATCGACTTTATACCTAAATATAAGATTACGGAATTCTTCTAAATGCACTGCCGTTATGCCGCCATGGCTTTATATCAACTTCAATATGTTAAAGAAGGTTAATTAACTTAAATATATTAAACTAATGGTTTGAAGCATTTCGATATCGCTTGCTAAATGTGTATATACAAGAAAATCGACTTTATACCTAAATAGAAGTTACGGAATTCTTCTGAATGCACTGCAGTTATACCGTTAAGGCTCTATGTAGACTTCAGTGCGTTAAAGAACGTTTATTAACTTAAATATGTTAAACTAATATTTTGATGCATTTCGATATCGATTGCTAAATGTGTATATACAAGAAAATCGACTTTATACTTAAATATAAGATAACGGAATTCTTCTACATGCACTGCCGTTATGCCGCCATGGCTTTATGCCAACATCAGTTCGTTAAAGAAGGTTATTAACTTAAATATGTTAAACCAGTTATTTGAAGCATTTCGATATCGATTGATAAATGAGTATATACAAGAAAATCGACATTATACCTAAATATAAGATTACGTAATTCTTCTAAATGTTTGCCGTTAAGCCGTTAAGGCGTTTGTAGACTTCAGTAAGATAAAGAAGGTTAATTAACTTAAATATATTAAACTAATGGTTTGAAGCATTTCGATATCGCTTGCTAAATGTGTATATACAAGAAAATCGACTTTATACCTAAATATAAGATTACGGAATTCTTCTAAATGCACTGCCGTTATGCCGCCATGGCTTTATATCAACTTCAATACGTTAAAGAAGGTTAATTAACTTAAATATATTAAGCTAATGGTTTGAAGCATTTCGATATCGCTTGCTAAATGTGTATATACAAGAAAATCGACTTTATACCTAAATATAAGATAACGGAATTCTTCTACATGTACTGCCGTTATGCCGCCATGGCTTTATGCCAACTTCAGTTCGTTAAAGAAGGTTAAATAACTTAAATATGTTAAACTAATGAGTTGAAGCAGCTTGATATGTACAACAAAATCGACTTTATACCTAAATATAAATTTACGGAATGCTTCCAAATGCATTGCCGTTATGCCGTTAAGGCTTTTGTAGACTTCAGTAAGACAAAGAGGATTAATTAACTTAAATATGTTAAACTTTTGATTTGAAGCATTTCGATATCGATTGCTAAATGTGTAAATACAAGAAAATCGACTTTATACCTAAATATAAGATTACGTAATTCTTCTAAATGCACTGCCGTTATGCCGTCAAGGCTTTTGTAGACTTCATTAAGATAGAGTGGGTTAATTAACTTAAATATGTTAAACTAATGAGTTGAGGCGTCTCGATATCGATTGCTAAATGTGTATATACAACAAACTCGACTTTATACCTAAATATAAGATTACGGAATTCTTCCAAATGCACTGCCGTTATGCCGTTGTGGCTTTATGTAGAATTCAGTAAGATAGAGAGGGTTAATTAACTTAAACATGTTAAACTAATGATTTGAAGCATTTCGATATCGATTGCTTAATATGTAAACACAAGAATATCGACTTTATACCTAAATAGAAAATTACGGAATTCTTCTAAATGCACTGCCGTAATACCGCCGTGGCTATATGCCAAATTCAGATCGTTGAAGAAGGCTTGTTAACTTAAATATGTTAAGCTAATGGGTCGAAGCATCTCGATATCGATTACTAAATGTGTATATACAACAAAATCGACTTTATACCTAAATATTAGATTACAGAATTCTTCAAAATGCACTGCCGTTATACCGTTATGGCTTTATGTAAACTTCAGTAGGATAAAGAAGGTTAATTAACTTAAATATGTTAAACTAATGATTTGAAGCATTTCGATATCGCTTGCTAAATGTGTATATACAAGAAAATCGAATTTATACTTAAATATAAGATAACGGAATTCTTCTAAATGCACTGCTCGCTTGCTAAATGTGTATATACAAGAAAATCGAATTTATACCTAAATATAAGATAACGGAATTCCTCTAAATGCACTGCCGTTATACCGTTAAGGCTTTATGTAGACTTCAGTAAGCTAAAAAATGTTTATTAACTTAATATGTTAAACTAATGAGTTGAAGCATTTCGATATCGATTGCTAATTGTGTATATACAACAAAATCGACTTTATACCTAATTATAAGATTACGGAATTCTTCCCAATGCACTGCCGTTATACCGTTGTGGCTTTATGTAGAATTCAGTAAGATAGAGAGGGTTAATTAACTTAAATATGTTAAACTAATGATTTGAAGCATTTCGATATCGATTGCTTAATATGTAAACACAAGAAAATCGACTTTATACCTAAATAGAAAATTACGGAATTCTTCTTAACGCACTGCCGTAATACCGCCGTGGATATATGCCAAATTCAGATCGTTGAAGAAGGCTTGTTAACTTAAATATGTTAAGCTAATGAGTCGAAGCATCTCGATATCGATTACTAAATGTGTATATACAACAAAATCGACTTTATACCTAAATATTAGATTACGGAATTCTTCAAAATGCACTGCCGTTATACCGTTATGGCTTTATGTAAACTTCAGTAGGATAAAGAAGGTAAATTAACTTAAATATGTTAAACTAATGATCTGAAGCATTTCGTTATCGATTGCTAAATGTGTATATAAAAGAAAATCGACTTTATACCTAAATATAAGATTACGGAATTCTTCTAAATGCACTGCCGTTATGCCGCCATTGCTTTATATCAACTTCAATACGTTAAAGATGGTTAATTAACTTAAATATGTTAAACTAATGATTTGAAGCAATTCGATATCGCTTGCTAAATGTGTATATACAAGAAAATCGAATTTTTACCTAAATATAAGATAACGGACTTCTTCTTAATGCACTGCCGTTATGCCGTTAAGGCGTTATGTAGACTTCAATAAGAGAGAGAGGGTTAATTAACTTAAATATGTTAATCTAATTATTTGAAGCATTTCGATATCGATTCCCAAATATGTAAATACAAGAAAGCCGACTTTATACCTAAATAGAAAATTACGGAATTCTTCTGAATGCACTGCAGTTATACCGTTAAGGCTTTATGTAGACTTCAGTAAGCTAAAAAATGTTTATTAACTTTATATGTTAAACTAATGATTTGAAGCATTTCGATATCGATATCTAAATGTGTATATAAAAGAAAATCGACCTTATACCTAAATAAAAGATTACGGTATTCTTCTACATGCACTGCCGTAATGCCACCGTGGCTATATGCCAACTTCAGATCGTTAAAGAAGGTTTATTAACTTAACTATGTTAAACTAATGAGTCGAAGCATCTCGATATCGATTGCTAAATGTGTATATACAACAAAATCGACTTTATACCTAAATATTAGATTACGGAATTCTTCCAAATGCACTGACGTTATACCGTTATGGCTTTATGTAAACTTCAGTAGGATAAAGAAGTTTAATTAACTTAAATATGTTAAACTAATGATTTGAAGCATTTCGATATCGCTTGCTAAATGTGTATAAACAAAAAAATTGACTTTATACCTATATATAAGATAACGGAATTCTTCTAAATGCACTGCCGTTATGCCGCCATGGCTTTATGCCAACTTCAGTTCGTTAAAGAAGGTTTATTAACTTAAATATGTTAAACTAATGAGTTGAAGCATTTCGATATCGCTTGCTAAATGTGCCTATACATTAAAATCGACTTTATACCTAAATATAAGATAACGGAATTCTTTTAAATGCACTGCCGTTTTGCCGTTAAGGCTTTATGTAGACTTCAGTGCGTTAAAGAACGTTTATTAACTTAAATATGTTAAACTAATGATTTGAAGCATTTCGATATCGATTGCTTAATATGTATATAAAACAAAATCGACTTTATACCTCAATATAAGATAACGGAATTCTTCTGAATGCACTGCAGTTATACCGTTAAGGCTTTATGTAGACTTCAGTGCGTTAAAGAACGTTTATTAACTTAAATATGTTAAACTAATATTTTGAAACATTTCGATATCGATTGCTAAATGTGTATATACAAGAAAATCGACTTTATACCTAAATATAAGATAACGGAATTCTTTTACATGCACTGCCGTTATACCGCCATGGCTTTGTGCCAACATCATTTCGTTTAAGAAGGTTTATTAACTTAAATATCATTAGCTTAATGAGTTGGAGCATTTCGATATCGCTTGCTAAATGTGTATATACAACAAAATCGACTTTATGCCTAAATATAAGATTACGGAATTCTTCCAAATGCATAGTTATGGCTTTATGTAAACTTCAGTAAGATAAAGAAAGTTAATTAACGTAAATATGCTAAACTTATGACTTGAAGCATTTCGTTATCGATTGCTAAATGTGTATATACAACAAAATCGACTTTATGCCTAAATATAAGATTACGGAATTCTTCCAAATGCTCTGTTATGGCTTTACGTAAACTTCAGTAAGATAAAGAAGGTTAATTAACGTAAATATGTTAAACTAATGATTTGAAGCATTTCGATGTCGATATCTAAATGTGTATATAAAAGAAAATCGACTTTATACCTAAATATAAGATAACGGAATTCTGCTACATGCACTGCCGTAGTGCCGCCGTGGCTATATGCCAACTTCAGATCGTTAAAGAAGGTTAATTAACTTAAATATGTTAAGCTAATGAGTTGAAGCATCTCGATATCGATTGCTAAATGTGTATATACAACACAATCGACTTTATACCTAAATATAAGATAACGGAATTTTCCTACATGCACTGCCGTTATGCCGCCAATGGCTTTATGCCAACTTCAGTTCGCTAAAGAAGGTTTATTAACTCAAATATGTTACACTAATGATTTGAAGCATCTCGATATCGATTGCTAAATGTGTATATACGAGAAAATCGACTTTATACCTTAATATACGATAACGGAATTCTCCTACATGCACTGCCGTTATGCCGCCATGGCTTTATGCAACTTCAGTTCGTTAAAGAAGGTTTATTAATTTAAATATGTTAAACTAATGAGTTGAAGCATTTCGAAATCGATTGCTAAATGCATATACACAACAAAATAGACTTTATACCTAAATATATGATTACGGAATTTTTCTTAATGCACTGCCGTTATGCCGCCATGGCTTTATATCAACTTCAGTAAGATAGAGAGGGTTAATTAACTTAAATATGTTAAGCTAATGATTTGAAGCATTTCGATATCGATTACTAAATGTGTATATGCAAGAAAATCGACTTTATACCTAAATATAAGATAACGGAATTCTTCTACATGCACTGCCGTTATGCCGCCATGGCTTTATGCCAACTTCAGTTCGTTAAAGAAGGTTTATTAACTTAAATATGTTAAACTAATGAGTTGAAGCATTTCGATATCGCTTGCTAAATGTGTATATAAAACAAAATCGACTTTATACCTCAATATAAGATAACGGAATTCTTTTAAATGCACTGCCGTTAAGCCGCTAAGGCTTTATGTAGACTTCAGTAAGATAGAGAGGGTTAATTAACTTAAATATGTTAAGCTAATGATTTGAAGCATTTCGATATCGATTACAAAATGTGTATATGCAAGAAAATCGACTTTATACCTAAATATAAGATAACGGAATTCTTCTACATGCACTGCCGTTATGCCGCCATGGCTTTATGCCAACTTCAGTTCGTTAAAGAAGGTTAAATAACTTAAATATGTTAAACTAATGAGTTGAAGCATTTCGATATCGCTTGCTAAATGTGTATATACAAGAAAATCGACTATATACCTAAATATAAGATAACGGAATTCTTCTACATGCACTGCCGTTATGCCGCCATGGCTTTATGCCAACTTCAGTTCGTTAAAGAAGGTTTATTAACTTAAATATGTTAAACTAATGAGTTGAAGCATTTCGATATCGCTTGCTAAATGTGTATATAAAACAAAATCGACTTTATACCTCAATATAAGATAACGGAATTCTTTTAAATGCACTGCCGTTAAGCCGCTAAGGCTTTATGTAGACTTCAGTAAGATAGAGAGGGTTAATTAACTTAAATATGTTAAGCTAATGATTTGAAGCATTTCGATATCGATTAATATGTAAACACAAGAAAATCGACTTTATACCTAAATAGAAAATTACGGAATTCTTCTAAATGCACTGCCGTAATACCGCCGTGGCTATATGCCAAATTCAGATCGTTGAAGAAGGCTTATTAACTTAAATATGTTAAGCTAATGAGTCGATGCATCTCGATATCGATTACTAAATGTGTATATACAACAAAATCGACTTTATACCTAAATATTAGATTACGGAATTCTTCAAAATGCACTGCCGTTATACCGTTATGGCTTTATGTAAACTTCAGTAGGATAAAGAAGGTTAATTATCTTAAATATGTTAAACTAATGATTTGAAGCATTTCGATATCGCTTGCTAAATGTGTATATAAAAGAAAATCGAATTTATACCTAAATAAAAGATTACGGAATTCTTCTACATGCACTGCCGTTATACCGCCGTGGCTATGTGCCAAATTCTGATCTTTTAAAGAAGGTTCATTAACTTAAATATGTTAAGCTAATGAGTTGAAGCATCTCGATATCGATTGGTAAATGTGAAAATACAAGAAAATCGACTTTATGCCTAATATAAGATTACGGAATTCTTCTACATCCACTACCGTTATGCCAGCTTCAGATCGCTAAAGAAGGTTTATTAACTTAAATATGTTAAACTAATAAATTGAAACATTTCGATGTCGACTGCTAAATGTGTATATACAACAAAATCGACTTAATACCTAAATATAAGATTACGGAACTCTTCCAAATGCACTGCCGTTGTGCCGTTAAGGCTTTTGCAGACTTCAGTAAGATAAAGAGGATTAATTTACTTAAATATGTTAAGCTAATGATTTGAGGGCATTTCAATATCGACTGCTAAATGTGTAAATACAAGAAAATCGACTATATACTTAAATATAAGATTACGGAATTCTTCTACATGCACTGTCGTTATGCCGCCATGGCTTTAAATCACCTTCATTACGTTAAAGAAAGTTAATTAATTTAAAATATGTTAAACTAATGATTGGAAGCATTTCGATAACGATTGCTAAATGTGTAAATACAAGAAAATCGACTTTATACCTAAATATAAGATTACGTAATTCTTCTAAATGCACTGCCGTTATGCCGTCAAGGCTTTTGTAGACTTCAGTAAGATAGAGAGGGTTAATTAACTTAAATATGTTAAACTAATAAATTGAAACATCTCGATATCGATTACTAAATGTGTATATACAACAAAATCGACTTTATACCTAAATATTAGATTACGGAATTCTTCAAAATGCACTGCCGTTATACCGTTATGGCTTTATGTAAACTTCAGTAGGATAAAGAAGGTTAATTATCTTAAATATGTTAAACTAATGATTTGAAGCATTTCGATATCGCTTGCTAAATGTGTATATAAAAGAAAATCGAATTTATACCTAAATAAAAGATTACGGAATTCTTCTACATGCACTGCCGTTATACCGCCGTGGCTATGTGCCAAATTCTGATCGTTAAAGAAGGTTCATTAACTTAAATATGTTAAGCTAATGAGTTGAAGCATCTCGATATCGATTGGTAAATGTGAAAATACAAGAAAATCGACTTTATGCCTAATATAAGATTACGGAATTCTTCTACATCCACTACCGTTATGCCAGCTTCAGATCGCTAAAGAAGGTTTATTAACTTAAATATGTTAAACTAATAAATTGAAACATTTCGATGTCGACTGCTAAATGTGTATATACAACAAAATCGACTTAATACCTAAATATAAGATTACGGAACTCTTCCAAATGCACTGCCGTTGTGCCGTTAAGGCTTTTGCAGACTTCAGTAAGATAAAGAGGATTAATTTACTTAAATATGTTAAGCTAATGATTTGAGGGCATTTCAATATCGACTGCTAAATGTGTAAATACAAGAAAATCGACTATATACTTAAATATAAGATTACGGAATTCTTCTACATGCACTGTCGTTATGCCGCCATGGCTTTAAATCACCTTCATTACGTTAAAGAAAGTTAATTAACTTAAATATGTTAAACTAATGATTGGAAGCATTTCGATAACGATTGCTAAATGTGTAAATACAAGAAAATCGACTTTATACCTAAATATAAGATTACGTAATTCTTCTAAATGCACTGCCGTTATGCCGTCAAGGCTTTTGTAGACTTCAGTAAGATAGAGAGGGTTAATTAACTTAAATATTTTAAACTAATGAGTTGAGGCGTCTCGATATCGATTGCTAAATGTGTATATACAACAAACTCGACTTTATACCTAAATATAAGATTACGGAATTCTTCCAAATGCACTGCCGTTATACGGTAATGGCTTTTGTAGACTTCAGTAAGACAAAGAGGATTAATTTACTTAAATATGTTAAACTAATGATTTGAGGGCATTTCAATATCGACTGCTAAATGTGTATATACAAGAAAATCGACTTTATATCTAAATATAAGATAACGAAATTCTTCTGAATGCACTGCCGTTATACCGTTAAGGCTTTATGTAGACTTCAGTAAGATAGAGAGGGTTAATTAACTTAAATATGTTAAACTAATGATTTGAAGCATTTCGATATCGATTGCTAAATGCGTATATTCAACAAAATCGACTTTATACCTAAATATAAGATTGCGAAATTCTTCTACATGCACTGTCGTTATGCAGCCATGGCTTTATATCACCTTCGTTACGTTAAAGAAGGTTAATTAACTTAAATATGTTAAACTAACGATTTGAAGATTTTCGATATCGATTGCTAAATGTGTAAATATAAGAAAATCGACTTTATACCTAAATATAAGATTACGAAATTCTTCTACATGCACTGTCGTTATGCAGCCATGGCTTTATATCACCTTCATTACGATAAAGAAGGTTAATTAACTTAAATATGTTAAACTAATGATTTGAAGATTTTCGATATCGATTGCTAAATGTGTAAATATAAGAAAATCGACTATATACCTAAATATAGGATTACAAAATTCTCCTACATGCACTGTCGTTATGCAGCCATGGCATAATATCACCTTTATCACGTTAAAGAAGGTTAATTAACTTAAATATGTTAAACTAATGAGCTGAAGCATTTCGATATCGATTGCTAAATGTGTATATACAAAAAAAACGACTTTTTACCTAAATATAAGATAACGGAATTCTTCTACATGCACTGCCGTTATGCCGCCTTGGCTTTATGCCAACTTCCGTTCGTTAAAGAAGATTTATTAACCTTAATGTGTTAAACTAATGATTTGAAGCATTTTGATATCGCTTGCTAAATGTGTATATAAAAAAAAATCGACTTTATACCTAAATACAAGCTAACGGAATTCTTCTACATGCACTGCCGTTATGCCGCCATGGCTTTATGTTAACTTCAGTGCGTTAAAGAAGCTTTATTAACTTAAATATATTAAACTAATGCTTTAAGGCATTTCGATATAGATTGCTAAATGAGTATATACGAGAAAAGCGACTTTATACCTAAATATAAGATTACGGAATTCATCGAAATACACTCCCGTTATGCCGTTATGGCTTTATATCACCTTCATTACGTTAAAGAAGGTTAATTAACTTGAATATGTTAAACTAATGATTTGAAGATTTTCGATATGGATTGCTAAATGTGTAAATACAAGAAAGTCGACTTTATACCTAAATATAAGATTACGGAATTCATCGAAATACACTCCCGTTATGCCGTTATGGCTTTATATCACCTTCATTACGTTAAAGAAGCTTTGTTAACTTAAATATATTAAACTAATGATTTGAAGCATTTCGATATCGATTGCTAAATGAGTATATACAAGAAAGTCGACTTTATATCTAAATATAAGATTACGGAATTCATCGAAATACACTCCCGTTATGCCGTTATGGCTTTATATAAATTTCAGTACGCTAAAGAAGGTTAATTTACTTAAATATGCTAAACTAATGATTTGAAGCCTTTCGATATCGATTGCTAAATGTGTATGTACAATAAAATCGATTTTATACCTAAATAAAAGATTACGGAATTCTTCTAATTGCACTGCCGTTATGCCGTTATGGCTTTGTGTAAACTTCGGTAAGATAAAAAAGGTTAATTAACCTAAATATGCTAAACCAGTTATTTAAAGCTTTTCGATATCGATTGCTAAATGCGTATATACAAGAAAATCGACTTTATACCTAAATATAAGATTACGGAATTCTTCCAAATGCACTGCCTTTATGCCGCCATGGCTTTATTTTACCTTCATTAGTTAAAGAAGGTTAATAACTTAAATATGTTAAACTAATGATTTGAAGCATTTCGATATCGATTGCTAGATGAGTATAAACAAAAAAATCGACTTTATACCTAAATATAAGATTACGGAATTCTTCTAATTGCACTGCCGTTATGCCGTTAAGGCTTTCGTAGACTTCAGTAAGATAAAGAGGGTTAATTATCTTAAATATGTTAAACTCATTATTTGAAGCATTTCGATGTCGATTGCTAAATGCGTATATACAACAAAATCGACTTAATACCTAAATATAAGATTACGAAACTCTTCCAAATGTACTGTCGTTATGCCGCCATGGCTTTGTATCACCTTCAATACGTTAAAGAAGGTTAGTTATCTTAAATATGTTAAACTCATGATTTGAAGCATTTCGATGTCGATTGCTAAATGAGTATATACAAGAAAATCGAATTCATACCTAAATATAAGATTATGTAATTCTTCTAAATGCATTGCTGTTATGCCGTTAAGGCCTTTGTAGACTTCAGTAAGATAAAGAGCGTTAATTAACTCAACTATGTTAAACTAATGATTTGAAGCATTTCGATATCGATTGCTAAATGTGTATATACAAGAAAATCGACTTTATACCTAAATAAAAGATAACGGAATTCTTCTACATGCACTGCCGTTATGCCGCCATGGCTTTATGCCAACTTCCGTTCGTTAAAGAAGGTTTATTAACTTTAATATGTTAAACTAATGATTTGAAGCACTTCGATATTTATTGCTAAATGAGTATATACAAGAAAATCGACTTTATACCTAAATATAAGATTACGGAATTCTTCTAAATGCACTGCCGTTATGCCGCCATGGCTTCATATCAACTTCAATACGTTAAAGAAGGTTAATTAACTTAAATATGTTAAACTAATGATTTGAAGCATTTTGATATCGCTTGCTAAATGTGTATATACAAGAAAATCGAATTTATACCTAAATATAGGATAACGGAATTCTTTTAAATGCACGGCCGTTATGCCGTTAAGGCTTTATGTAGACTTCAGTAAGCTAAAAAATATTTATTAACTTATTATGTTAAACTAATGATTTGAAGCATTTCGATATCGATATCTAAATGTGTATATAAAAGAAAATCGGCTTTATAACTAAATAAAAGATTACGGAATTCTTCTACATGCACTGCCGTAATACCGCCGCTGCTATATGCCAACTTCAGGTCATTAAAGAAGGTTTATTAACTTAAATATGTTAAGCTAATGAGTTGAAGCATCTCGATATCGATTGCTAAATGTGTTTATACAACAAAATCGAGTTTATACCTTAATATAAGATAACGGATTTCTTCTACATGCACTGCCGTTATGACGCTATGGCTTTATGCCAACTTCAGTTCGTTAAAGAAGGTTTATTAACTTAAATATGTTGAAATGGTGAGTTGAGGCATCTCGATATAGATTGCTAAATGTGTATATACAACAAAATCGACTTTATACCTAAATACAAGATTACGGAATTCTTCTTAATGCACTGCCGTTATGCCGCCATGGCTTTATATCAACTTCAATACGTTAAAGAAGGTTAATTAACTTAAATATGTTAAACTAATGATTTGAAGCATTTTGATATCGCTTGCTAAATGTGTATATACAAGAAAATCGAATTTATACCTAAATATAAGATAACGGAATTCTTTTAAATGCACTGCCGTTATGCCGTTAAGGCTGTATGTAGACTTCAGTAAGACAGAGAGGGTTAATTAACTTAAATATGTTAAACTAATGATTTGAAGCATTTCGATATCGATTGCTTAATATGTAAATACAAGAAAATCGACTTTATACCTAAATATAAGATTACGAAATTCTTCTGAATGCACTGCAGTTATACCGTTAAGGCTTTAAGTAGACTTCAGTGCGTTAAAGAACGTTTATTAACTTAAATATGTTAAACTAATGATTTGAAGCATTTCGAAATCCATTGCGAAATGTGTATATACAAGAAAATCGACTTAATACCTAAATATAAGATAACGGAATTTTTCTACATGCACTGCCGTTATGCCGACATGGCTTTATGCCAACTGCAGTTCGTTAAAAAAAGGTTTATTAACTTAAATGTGTTAAACTAATGACTGAAAGCATTTCGTTATCGATTGCTTAATAAGTATATACAACAAAATCGACTTTATAACTAAATATAAGATTACAAAACTCTTCCAAATGCACTGCCGTTATGCCGTTAAGGCTTTTGTAGACTTCAGTAAGACAAAGAGGATTAATTAACTTAAATATGTTAAACTTATGATTTGAAGCATTTCGATATCGATTGCTTAATGTGTATGTACAAGAAAATCGACTTTATACCTAAATATAAGATTACGGAATTCTTCCAAATGTACGGTCGTTATGCCACCATGCCTTTGTATCACCTACAATACGTTAAAGAAGGTTAGTTATTATAAATATGTTAAACTAATGGTTTGAAGCATTTCGATATCGATTGCTAAATAAGTATATACAACAAAATCGAATTTATAACTAAATATAAGATTACAAAACTCTTCCAAATGCACTGCCGTTATGCCGTTAAGGCTTTTGTAGACTTCAGTAAGACAAAGAGGATTAATTAACTTAAATATGTTAAACTTATGATTTGAAGCATTTCGATATCGATTGCTTAATGTGTATGTACAAGAAAATCGACTTTATACCTAAATAAAAGATTACAAAATTCTTCTACATGCACTGCCGTAATGCCGCCGTGACTACATGCCAAATTCAGATCGTTAAAGAAGGTTTATTAACTTAAATATCTTAAGCTAATGAGTTGAAGCATCTCGATATCGATTGCTAAATTTGTATATACAACAAAATCGACTTTTTACCTAAATATAAGATTACGGAATTCTTCCAAATGCACTGCCGTTATACCGTTATGGTTTTATGTAAACTTCAGTAAGATAAAGAAGCTTAATAAACTTAAATATGTTTAACTAATGATTTGAAGCATTTCGATATCGATTGCTAAATGTGCAAATACAAGAAAATCGATTTTATACCTAAATATAAAATTATAACATTACGGAATTCTTCTAAAAGCACTGCCGTTATACCGTTAAGGCTTTATGTAGACTTCAGTAAGCTAAAAAATGTCTATTAACTTAAATATGTTAACCAAATGATTTGAAGCATTTCGATATCGATAGCTTAATGTGTATATACAAGAAAAACGAATTTATACCTAAATATAAGACTACGGAATTCTTCTACATCCACAGAAGGTTTATTAACATAAATATGTTAAACTATTGAGTTGAAGCATTTTGGTGTCGATTGCTAAATGCGTGTATACAACAAAATCGACTTAATACCTAAATATAAGATTACGGAACTCTTCCAAATGCACTGCCGTTATGCCGCCATGGCTTTATGTTAACTTCGGTGCGTTAAAGAAGCTTTATTAACTTAAATATATTAAACTAATGATTTGAAGCATTTCGATATCGCTTGCTAAAAGTGTATATAAAAGAAAATCGACTTTATACCTAAATAAAAGATTACGAAATTCTTCTACATGCACTGCCGTAATGCCGCCGTGACTACATGCCAAATTCAGATCGTTAAAGAAGGTTTATTAACTTAAATATCTTAAGCTAATGAGTTGAAGCATCTCGATATCGATTGTTAAATGTGTATATAAAAGAAAATCGACTTTATACCTAAATATAAGATTACGGAATTCTTCTACATGCACTGCCGTTATGCCGCCATGGATTTATGCCATTTAGCTACCGATATCGAAATGCTTCAAATCATTAGTTTAACATATTTAAGTTAATAAACTTTTTTTAGCTTACTGAAGTCTACACAAAGCCTTAACGGTATAACGGCAGTGCATTTAGGAGAATTCCGTAATCTTATATTTAGGTGTTAAGTCGATTTTTGTGTATATACTCATTTAGCAATCGATATCGAAATGCCTCAAGTCAGTAGTTTAACATATGTAATTAAATAAAGATCCTTTAACGCACTGAAGTTAACATAAAGCCATGGCGGCATAACGGCAGTGCATGTAGAAGAATTCCGTAATCTTATATTTAGGTATAAATTCGATTTTCTTGTATATATACATTTAGCAATCGATGTCGAAATGCTTCAATCATTAGTTTAACATATTTAAGTTAATTAACCTTCTTTATCTTATTGAAGTTAACATAAAGCCATAACGGCATAACGGCAGTGCATAAGAAGAACTCCGTTATCATATATTTAGGTATAAAGTCGATTTTCTTGTATATACACATTTAGCAATCGATGTCGGAATGATTCAAATCATTAGTTTAACATATTTAAGTTAATAAACCTTCTTTAACGAACTGAAGTTGGCATAAAGCCATGGCGGCATAACGGCAGTGCAGTTAGAAAAATTCCGTAATCTTATATTTAGGTATAAGTCGATTTTCTTGTGTATACACATTTAGCAATCGATATCGAAATGCTTCAAATCATTAGTTTAACATATTTAAGTTAATTACCCTTCTTTATCTTACTGAACCTCACATAATGCCATAACGGTATAACGGCAGCGCATTTGGAGGAATTCCGTAATCTTATGTTTAGGTATAAAGTCGATTTTTTTGTACATACACATTTAGCAATCGATATCGAGATGCTTCAACCCATTAGTTTAACATATTTTAGTTAATAAACTTTCTTTAACGAACTGAAGTTGGCATAAAGCCCGGGCAAAATAACGACAGTGCATGTAGAATAATCCCGTAATATTATATTTAGGTATAAAGTCGATTTTCTTAAATTTACACAATAAGCAATCGATATCGAAATGCTTCAAATCCTTAGTTTAACATATTTAAGTTAATAAACCTTTTTAACTTACCGAAGTCTACACAAAGCCTTAACGGTATAACGGCAGTGCATTTAGTAGAATTCCGTAATCTTATATTTAGGTATAAAGTCGATTTTCTTGTATTTACTTATTTAGCAATCGATATCGAAATGCTTCAAACCATTAGTTTAACATATTTAAGTTAATTAACCTTCTTTAACGAACTGAAGTTGGCATAAACCCATGGCGGCATAACGACCATACATTTGGAAGAATTTCGTAATGTTATATTTAGGTATAAAGTCGATTTTCTTGCATATACAAATTTAGCAATCGATATCGAAATGCCTCAAATAATTAGTTTAACATATTTAAATTAATTAACCTTCTTTAGCCTATTGAAGTTGATATAAAGCCATTGCGGCATAACGACAGTACATTTGGAAGAATTTCGTAATCTTATATTTAGGTATAAAGTCGGTTTCCTTAAATATATGCATTAAGCAATCGATATCGAAATAACTGGTTTACAATATTTAAGTTAGTAAACCTTCTCTAACGAACTGAAGTTAACATAAAGCCATAACGGCATAACGGCAGTGCATGTGGAAGAATTCCGTAATCTTATATTTAGGTACTAATTCTATTTTCTTGTATATACTCATTTAGCAATCTATATCGAAATGCTTCAAATCATTAGTTTAACATATTTAAATTAATAAACCTTCTTTAACGCACTGAAGTTAACACAAAGCCATGGCATTATAACGGCAGTGCATTTAGAAGAACTCCGTAAGCTTATATTTAGGTATAAAGTCGATTGTGTTGTATATACTCATTTAGCAATCGATATCGAAATGCTTCAAATCATTAGTTTAACATATTTAAGTTAATTAACCCTCTTTATCTTACTAAAGTATACAAAAGCATTAACGGCATAACGGCAGTGCATTCAGAAGAATTCCGTTATCATATAATTAGGTATAAAGTCGATTTTCTTGTATATACACACTTAGCAATCGATATCGAAATGCTTCAAATCATTAGTTTAACATATTTAAGTAAATAAAGCTTCTTTAACGTACTGAAGTTAACATAAAGCCATGGCGGCATAACGGCAGTGCATTTAGGAGAATTCCGTAATCTTATATTTAGGTGTAAAGTCGATTTTCCTGTATTTACATATTTAGCAATCGATATCGAAATGCTTCAAACCATTAGCTTAACATATTTAAGGTAATTAATCTTCTTAACGCATTGAAGGTGATACAAAGCCATGGCGGCATAACGCAGTACATTTGGAAGAATTCCGAAATCTTATATTTAGGTATAAAGTCGTTTTTTTTGTATATACATATTTAGCAATTGATATCGAAATGCTTCAATTCATTAGTTTAACATATTTAAGTTAATTAACCCTCAATATCTTATTAAAGTCTCCAAAAGCCTTAAGGGCATAACGGCAGTACATTTGGAAGAATTCGGTAATCTTATATTTAGGTATAAAGCCGATTTTCTTGTATATACACATTTAGCAATCGATATCGAAATGCTTCAAATCATTAGTTTAACATACTTTAGTTAATAAACCTTCTTTAACGAACTGAAGTTGGCATAAAGCTCTAGCAAAATAACGACAGTGCATGTAGAATAAATCCGTAATATTATATTTAGGTATAAAAACGATTTTCTAAAATTTACACAATAAGCAATCGATATCGAAATACTTCAAATCATTAGTTTAACATATTCAAGTTAATAACTTTTTTATCTTACTGAAGTCTACACAAAGCCTTAACGGTATAACGGCAGTGCATTTAGGAGAATTCCGTAAAATTATATTTAGGTATTAAGTCGATTTTCTTAAATTTACACAATAAGCAATCGATATCGAAATGCTTCATATCATTAGTTTAACATATTTAAGTTAATTAACCCTCTTTATCTTATTAAAGTCTACAAAAGCCTTAACGGCATAACGGCAGTGCAATTGGAAGAATTCCGTAATCTTATATTTAGGTATAAAGTCGATTTTCTTGTATATACACATTTAGCAATCGGTATCGGAATGCTTCCAATCATTAGTTTAACATATTTAAGCTAATTAACCCTCTTTATCTTACTGAAGTCTACAAAAGCCTTAACGGCATAACGGCAGTGCATTTAGAAGAATTACGTAATCTTATATTTAGGTATAAAGTCGATTTTCTTGTATATACTCATTTAGCAATCGATATCGAAATGCTTCAAATCAGTAGTTTAACATATTTAAGTACATAAAGCTTCTTTAACGCACTGAAGTTAACATAAAGCCATGGCGGCATAACGGCAGTGCATTTAGTAGAATTCCGTAATCTTATATTTAGGTGTAAAGTCGATTTTCTTGTATTTACATATTAAGCAATCGATATCGAAATGCTTCAAACCATTAGTTTAACATATTTAAGGTAATTAATCTTCTTAACGCATTGAAGGTGATATAAAGCCATGGCGGCATAACGCAGTACATTTGGAAGAATTCCGAAATCTTATATTTAGGTATAAAGTCGATTTTCTTGTTTATACATATTTAGCAATTGATATCGAAATGCTTCAAATCATTAGTTTAACATATTTAAGTTAATTAACCCTCAATATCTTATTAAAGTCTACAAAAGCCTTAATGGCATAACGGCAGTGCATTTGGAAGAATTCCGTAATCTTATATTTAGGTATAAAATCGATTTTCTTGTATATACACATTTAGCAATCGATATCGAAATGCTTCAAATCATTAGTTTAACATATTTAAGTTGATTAACCTTCTTTATCTTACTGAACTTCACATAATGCCATAACGGTATAACGGCAGCGCATTTGGAAGAATTCCGTTATCTTATATTTAGGTATAAAGTCGATTTTGTTGTATATACACATTTAGCAATCGATATCGAGATGCTTCAACCCATTAGTTTAACATATTTTAGTTAATAAACCTTCTTTAACGAACTGAAGTTGGCATAAAGCCCTGGGAAAATAACGACAGTGCATGTAGAATAATTCCGTAATATTATATTTAGGTATAAAAACGATTTTCTTAAATTTACACAATAAGCAATCGATATCGAAATACTTCAAATCATTAGTTTAACATATTTAATTTAATAACCTTTTTTAGCTTACTGAAGTCTACACAAAGCCTTAACGGTATAACGGCAGTGCATTTAGGAGAATTCCGTAATCTTATATTTAGGTGTAAAGTCGATTTTCTTGTTTTTACATATTTAGCAATCGATATCGAAATGCTTCAAACCATTAGTTTAACATATTTAATTTAATTAACCTTCTTTTACGAACTGAAGTTAGCATAAATCCATGGCGGCATAACGGCAGTGCATTTAGAATAATTCCGTAATCTTATATTTAGGTATAAAGTCGATTTTCTTAAATCTACACAATAAGCAATCGATATCGAAATGCTTCAAATCATTAGTTTAACATATTTTATTTAATAAACTTTTTTTAGCTTACTGAAGTCTACCAAAGCCTAAACGTTATAGCGGCAGTGCATTTAGGAGAATTCCGTAATCTTATATTTAAGTATAAAGTCGATTTTCTTGTATATACACATTTAGCAATCGGTATCGGAATGCTTCATATCATTAGTTTAACATATTTAAGCTAATTAACCCTCTTTATCTTAATAAAGTATACAAAAGCATTAACGGCATAACGGCAGTGCATTCAGAAGAATTCCGTTATCATATATTTAGGTATGAAGTCGATTTTCTTGTAAACACACATTTAGCAATCGATATCGAAATGCTTCAAATCATTAGTTTAACATATTTAAGTTAATAAACCTTCTTTAAGGCACTGAAGTCTACAAAAGCCTTAACGGCATAACGGCAGTGCATGTAGAAGAATTCCGTAATCTTATATTTAGGTATAAATTCGACTTTCTTGTATACACTCATTTAGCAAGC
>JAPZAG010000747.1:0-22881 GCA_027475135.1 Bactrocera correcta | reverse complement strand
TTATTAAATTAATATGTTAAACTAATGATTTGAAGCATTTCGATATCGATATCTAATTGTGTATATAAAAGAAAATCGACTTTATACCTAAATAAAAGATAACGGAATTCTTCTACATGCACTGCCGTAATGCCGTCGTGGCTATATGCCAAATTTAGATCGTTAAAGAAAGTTAATTAACTTAAATATGTTAAACTAATTATTTGAAGCATTTCGTTATCGATTGCTAAATGTGTATATACAAGAAAATCGACTTTATACCTAAATATAAGATAACGGAATTCTTCTAAATGCACTGCCGTTATACCGTTAAGGCTTTATGTAGACTTCAGTAAGCTAAAAAATGTTTATAAACTTAAATATGTTAAACTAATGATTTGAAACATTTCGATATCGATATCATAATGTGTGTATACAAGAAAATCGACTTTATACCTAAATATAAGATTATGGAATTCTTCTACATGCACTGCCGTTATGCCTCCATGGCTGTATGCCCACTGCAGATCGTTAAAGAAGGTATATTAACTTAAATATGATAAACTAATGAGCTGAAGCTTTTCTATATCGATTGCTAAATGTGTATATACAAGAAAACCGATTTTATACCTAAATATAAGATTACGGAACTCACCCAAACATACTGCCGTTATGCCGCTATGGCTTTATGTAAACTTCAGTAAGATAAAGAAGGTAAATTAACCTAAATATGCTAAACCTGTTATTTGAAGCATTTCGATATCGGTTGCTAAATGTGTATATACAACAAAATCGACTTTATACCTAAATATAAGATTACGGAATTCTTCTACATGCACTGCCGTTATGGCGCCATGGCTTTATGTTAACTTCAGGCGTTAAAGAAGCTTTATTAACTAAAATATGTTAAACTAAAGATTTGACGCATTTCGATATCGATCGCTAAATGAGTATATACAAGAAAATCGAATTCATACCTAAATATAAGATTGCGTAATTCTTCTAAATGCACTGCCGTTATGCCGTTATGGCTTTATATTAACTTCAGTTCGTTAAAGAAGGTTTATTAACTTAAATATGTTAAACCAGTTATTTGAAGCATTTCGATATCGATTGCTTAATGTATATATACAAGAAAATCGACTTTATACCTAAATATAAGACTACGGAATTCCTCCAAATGTACTGTCGTTATGCCGCCATGGCTCTTTATCAACTTCAATACGTTAAAGAAGGTTAATTAACTTAAATATGTTAAACTAAGGATTTGAAGCATTTCGATATCGCTTGCTAAATGTGTATATACAAGAAAATCGAATTTATACCTAAATATAAGATAACTGAATTCTTCTAAATGCACCGCCGTTATGCCGTTAAGGCTTTATGTAGACTTCAGTGCGTTAAAGAAGGTTTATTAACTTAAATATGTTAAACTAATGATTTGAAGCATTTCGATATCGCTTGCTAAATGTGTCTATTCAAGAAAATCAAATTTATACCTAAATACGAGATTACGGAATTCTTAAATGCACTGCAGTTATACTGTTAAGGCTTTATGTAGACTTAAGTAAGATAAAGAGGGTTAATTAACTTAAATATGTTAAACTAATGATTTGAAGCATTTTGATATCAATTGCTAAATGTGTTTATACAAAAAAATGGATTTTATACCTAAATATAAAACTACGGAATTCTTCTACATGCACTGCCGTTATGCCGCCATGGCTTCATGTCAACTTCGGTAGGTTAAAGAAAGTAATTCACCTTAAATATGTTAAACTAATGATTTGAAGCATTTCGATATCGATTGCTAAATGTGCTAGTACAAGAAACTTGACTTTATACCTAAACATAGGATAACGGAATTCTTCCAAATGCAGTGCCGTTATACCGCCATGGCTTTATGTTAACTTCAGTTAGTTAAAGAAGGTTTATTAACTTAACTATGTTAAACCAGTTATTTGAAGCATTTCGATATCGATTGCTTAATGCACATATACAAGAAAATCGATTATACCTAAATATAAGATTACGGAATTCTTCCAAATTACTGTCGTTATGGCGCCATGGCTTTATTTCACCTTCAATACGTTAAAGATGGTTAATTAACTTAAATATGTTAAACCAATGATTTGAGGCATTTCGCTATCGATTGCTAAATATGTATATACAAGAAAATCGACTTTATAGCTAAATATAAGATTACGGAATTCTTCTAAATGCACTGCCGTTATGTAGTTATGGCTTTATATCAACTTCAGTTAGTTAAAGAAGGTTTATTAATTTAAAATTATGTTAAACTAATGATTACAAGCATTTCGATATCGATTGCTAAATGAGTATATACAAGAAAATCGACTTTATACCTAAATATAAGATTACGTTATACTTCTAAATGCTTTGCCGTTATGCCGTAAAGGCGTTTGTAGACTCCAGTAAGATAAAGAGGGCTAATTAACTTAAATATGTTAAACTAATGATTTGAGGCATTTCGATATCGATTGCTTAATGTGTATATACAAGGAAATCAACTTAATATCAAAATATAAGATTACGGAATTCTTCCAAATGTACTGTCGTTATGTCGCCATGGCCTTATATCACCTTCAATACGCTAAAGAAGCTTTATTAACTTGAATATGTTAAACTAATGATTTGAAGCACTTCGATATCGATTGCTAAATGCGTATATACAAGAAAATCGACTTAATACCTAAATATAAGATTACGGAATTATTCTAAATGCACCGTTATGCCGCCATGGCTTCATGTCACCTTCGGTAGGTTAAAGAAGGTAGTTTAACTTAAATATGTTAAACTAATGATTTGAAGCATTTCGATATTGATTGCTAAATGTGCAAATACAAGAAACTTGACTTTATACCTAACCATAGGATAACGGAATTCTTCCAAATGCACTGCCGTTATTCCGCCATGGCTTTATGTCAACTTCAGTTCGTTAAAGTATGTTTGTTAACTTAAATATGTTAAACTAATGATTTGAAGCATTTCGATATCGATTTATAAATGCTTATATACAAGGAAATCGACTTTATACCTAAATATAAGATTACGGAATTCTTCAAATCACTGTCATTATGGCGCCATGGCTTTATTTCACCTTCAATACGTTAAAGATGGTTAATTAACTTAAATCTGTTTAAACCAGTTATTTGAAGCATTTCGATATCGATTGCTTAATGCATATATACACGAAAATCGACTTTATACCTAAATATAAATTACGAATTCTTCCAAATGTACTGTCGTTATGCCACCATGGCTTTATATCAACTTTAATACGTTAAAAAAGGTTAATTAACTTAAATATGTTAAACTAATGATTTGAAACATTTAGATATCGATTGCTAAATGTGTATATACAAAAAAATCGAATTTATACCTAAATATAAGATTACGGATTTTTTCTACATGCACTGCCGTTATGCCGCCAAGGCTTTGTGTTAACTTCAGTGCGTTAAAGTAGGTTGTTAACTTAAATATGTTAAACTAATGATTTGAAGCATTTCGATATCGATTGCTAAATGAGTATATACAAGAAAACCGACTTTATACCTATATACAAGATTACGTAATTCTTCTAAATGTTTTGCCGTTATGCCGTTAAGGCGTTGTAGACTTCAGTAAGATAAAGAGGGTTAATTAACTTAAATATGTTAAACTAATGATTTGAGGCATTTCGATATCGATTACTAAATGTGTATATACAAGAAAATCGACTTTATACCTAAATATATGATAACGGAATTCTTCTACAATCACTGCCGTTATGCCGTTATGGCTTTATGTCAACTTCAGTTCGTTAAAGTATGTTTGTTAACTTAAATATGTTAAACTAATGATTTGAAGCACTTCAATATCGATTGCTAAATGCGTATATACAAGAAAATCGACTTAATACTTAAATATAAGATTACGGAATTATTCTAAATACACTGCCGTTATGCCGCCATGGATTTATGCCAACTTCAGTGCTAACAAACCTACTTTAACGCACTGAAGTTTACACAAAGCCATGGCGGCATAACATCTTATGTTTAGGTATAAATTCGATTTTTTTGTATATGCACATTTAGCAATCGATATCGAAATGCTTCAAATCATTAGTTTAACATATTAAGTTAATAAACATTTTTTAGCTTAATGAGGTCTACATAAAGCCTTAACGGTATAACGGCAGTACATTTAGAAGAACTCCGTAATGTTATAATTTTATATTTAGGTATAAAGTGGATTTTGTTGTATTTACACATTTAGCAGTCGATATCGAAATGCTTCAAACCATTAGTTTACCATATTTAAAATAATTAACCTTCTTTAACGTATTGAAGTTGATACAAACCATGGCGGCATAACGACAATACATTTGGAAGAATTCCTTAATCTTTTATTTAGGTATAAAGTCGATTTTTTTGTATATACACATTTAGCAATCGATATCGAAATGCTTCAAATCATTAGTTTAACATATAAGGGTTAATTAAACATCTTTAACGTACTGAAGGTGAAATAAAGCCATGGCGCTATAACGACAGTAATTTGGAAGAATTCCGTAATCTTATATTTAGGTATAAAGTCGATTTTTTGTATATATGCATTTAGAAATCGATACAGAAATGCTTCAAATCATTAGTTTAACATATTTAAGTTAATTAACCATCTTTAACGTATTGAAGGTGAAATAAAGCCATGGCGCCATAACGACAGTGCATGTAGAAGAATTCCGTAATCTTATATTTATGTATAATGTCGATTTTCTTGTATATACACATTTAGCAATCGATAGCGAAATGCTTCAAATCATTAGTTTAACATATTTAAGTTAATAAAACTTCTTTAACGCACTGAAGTTTACATAAAGCCTTAACGGTATAACTGCACTGCATTTAGAAGCATTCCGTTATCTTATATTTAGGTATAAATTTGACTTTCTTGTATATACTCATTTAGCAAGCGATACCAAAATGCTTCAAACCATTAGTTTAACATATTTAAAATAATTAAACTTCTTTAACGTATTGAAGTTGATACCAGGCCATGGCGGCATAATGACAGTACATTTGGAAGAATTCCGTAATCTTATATTTAGGTATAAAGTCGATTTTCTTGTATATCGCATTCAGCAATCGATATCGAAATGCTTCAAATCATTAGTTTAACATATTTAAGTTAATAAACCTTCTTTAACGCACTGAAGTCTACATAAAGCCTTAACGGCATAACGGCGGTGCATTTAGAAGAATTCAGTTATCTTATATTTAGGTATAAATTCGATTTTCTTGTATATACACATTTAGCAAGCGATATCGAAATGCTTCAAATCCTTAGTTTAACATATTTAAGTTAATTAACCTTCTTTAACGTATTGAAGTTGATAAAGAGCCATGGCGGCATAACGACAGTACATTTGGAGGAATTCCGTAGTCTTATATTTAGGTATAAAGTCGATTTTCTTGTATATATACATTAAGCAATCGATATCGAAATGCTTCAAATAACTGGTTTAACATATTTAAGTTAATAAACCTTCTTTAACGAACTGAAGTTAATATAAAGCCATAACGGCATAACGGCAGTGCATTTAGAAGAATTACGTAATCTTATATTTAGGTATGAATTCGATTTTCTTGTATATACTCATTTAGCGATCGATATCGAAATGCGTCAAATCTTTAGTTTAACATATTTTAGTTAATAAAGCTTCTTTAACGCCTGAAGTTAACATAAAGCCATGGCGCCATAACGGCAGTGCATGTAGAAGAATTCCGTAATCTTATATTTAGGTATGTAGTCGATTTTCTTGGATTTACACATTTAGCAATCGATATCGAAAATCTTCAAATAGCTGGTTTAGCATATTTAGGTTATTTACCTTCTTTATCGTACTGAAGTTTAAATAAAGCCATAACGGCATAACGGCAGTATATTTGGGTGAATTCCGTAATCTTTTATTTACGTATAAAATCGATTTTCTTGTATATACACATTAAGCAATCGATATCGAAATGCTTCAACTCATTAGTTTAACATATTTAAGTTAATAAACCTTCTTTAACGTATTGAAGTTGATATAAAGCCATGGCGGCATAACGGCAGTGCATTTTGAAGAATTCCGTAATCTTATATTCAGGTATAAAGTCGATTTTTCTTTTATATACAACATTTAGCAATCAATAACGAAATGCTTCAAATCATTAGTTTAACATATTTAAGTTAATTAACCTTCTTTGTCTTACTGAAGTTTACATAAAGCCATAACGGTATAACGGCAGTTCATCTGGAAGAATTTCGTAATCTTATATTTAGGTATAAAGTTGATTTTGTTGAATATACTCATTTAGCAATCGATATCGAGATGCTCCAACTCATTAGTTTAACATATTTAAGTTAATAAACCTTCTTTAACGAACTGAGGTTGGCATAAAGCCATGGCGGCATAACGGCAGTGCATTTAGAAGAATTCTGTAATTTTATGTTTTGGTATAAAGTCGATTTTCTTGTATATACACATTTAGCAATCGATATCGAAATGCTTCAAAATCATTAGTTTAACAGATTTAAGTTAATAAACGTTCTTTAACGCACTGAAGTCTACATAAAGATTTAACGGTATAACGGCAGTGCATTTAGAAGAATTCCGTTATCTTATAGTTAGGTATAAATACGATTTTCTTGTATATACACATTTAGCAAGCGATATCGAAATGCCTCAAATTATTAGTTTAACATACTTAAGTTAATTAACAATCTTTATCCTACTGAAGTTTACATAAAGCCGGTATAAAGGCAGTGCATTTGGAAGAATTCCGTAATCTTATATTTAGGTATAAAGTCGATTTTGTTGTATATACACATTTAGCAATCGATATCGAGATGCTTCAACTCATTAGCTTAAACATATTTAAGTTAATAAACCTTCTTTAACGATCTGAATTTGTCATATAGCCACGGCGGTATTACGGCAGTGCATGTAGAAGGATTTCGTAATCTTTTATTTAGGTATAAAGTTGATTTTCTTTTATATGCACATTTAGATATCGATATCGAAATGCTTCAAATCATTAGTTTAACATATTAAATTAATAAACATTTTTTAGCTTACTGAAGTCTACATAAAGATTTAACGGTATAACGGCAGTGCATTTAGAAGAATTCCGTTATCTTATATTTAGGTATAAATACGATTTTCTTGTATATACACATTTAGCAAGCGATATCGAAATGCCTCAAATCATTACTTTAACATACTTAAGTTAATTAACCTTCTTTATCCTACTGAAGTTTACATAAAGCCGGTATAAAGGCAGTGCATTTGGAAGAATTCCGTATTCTTATATTTAGGTATAAAGTCGATTTTGTTGTATATACACATTTAGCAATCGATATCGAGATGCTTCAACTCATTAGTTTAACATATTTAAGTTAATAAACCTCCTTTAACGATCTAAATTTGGCATATAGCCACGACGGTATTACGGCAGTGCATGTAGAAGGATTTCGTGATCTTTTATTTAGATATAAAGTCGATTTTCTTGTATTTACACATTTAGCAATCGATATTGAAATGCCTCAAATCATTAGTTTAACATATTTAAGTAAATTAACCCTCTTTATCTTACTGAAATCTACAAAAGCCTTAACGCATAACGGCAGTGCATTTTGAAGAGTTCCGTAATCTTATATTTAGGTATTAAGTCGATTTTGTTATATATACGCATTTAGCAATCGACATCGAAATGCTTCAACTCATTAGTTTAACATATTTAAGTTAATAAACCTTCTTTAACGATCTGAAGTTGGCATAACGGCAGTGGATGTAGAAGAATTCCGCAATCTTATGTTAGGCATAAAGTCGATTTTCTTGTATATACACATTTTTCAATCGATATCGAAATGCTTCAAATCATTGGTTTAACATATTAAATTAATAAACATTTTGTAGCTTACTGAAGTCTACATAAAGCCTTAACGGTACAGCGGCAGTGCATTTAGAAGAATTACGTAATGTTATAATTTTATATTTAGGTATAAAGTCGATTTTCTTGTATTTGCACATTTAGCAATCGATATCGAAATGCTTCAAACCATTAGTTTAACATATTTAGAATACTTAACCATCTTTAACGTATTGAAGGTGATACAAAGCCATGGTGGCATAACGACAGTTCATTTGGAAGAATTCCGTAATCTTATATTTAGGTATAAGTCGATTTTCTTGTATATATACATTAAGCAATCGATATCGAAATGCTTCAAATCATAAGTTTAACATATTTAAGTTAATTAATCCTCTTTGTCTTACTGAAGTCTACAAAAGCCTTAACGGTATAACGGCAGTGCATTTGGAAGAATTCCGTAAACTTATATTTAGGTATAAAGTCGATTTTGTTGTTTATACGCATTTAGCAATCGACATCGAAATGCTTGAACTAATTAGTTTAACATGTTTAAGTTAATAAACCTTCTTTAACGATCTGAAGTTGGCATAACCGGCAGTGGATGTAGAAGAATTCCGTAATCTTATATTATGCATAAAGTCGATTTTCTTGTATATACACATTTTTCAATCGATATCGAAATGCTTGAAATCATTTGTTTAACATATTAAGTTAATAAACATTTTGTAGCTTACTGAAGTCTACATAAAGCCTTAACGGTATAGCGGCAGTGCATTTAGAAGAATTACGTAATGTTATAATTTTATATTTAGGTATAAAGTCGATTTTCTTGTATTTGCACATTTAGCAATCGATATCGAAATGCTTCAAACCATTAGTTTAACATATTTAGAATAATTAACCTTCTTTAAACGTATTGAAGGTGATACAAAGCCATGGTGGCATAACGACAGTTCATTTGGAAGAATTCCGTAATCTTATATCATAAGTTTTAACATATTTAAGTTAATTAATCCTCTTTGTCTTACTGAAGTCTACAAAAGCCTTAACGGTATAACGGCAGCGCATTTGGAAGAATTCCGTAAACTTATATTTAGGTATAAAGTCGATTTTGTTGTTTATACACATTTAGCAATCGATATCGAGATGCTTCAACTCATTAGTTTAACATAGTTAAGTTAACAAACCTCCTTTAGCGAACTGAAGTTGGCATTAAATCCATGGCGGCATAACGGCAGTGCATGTAGAGGAATTCCGTATCTTATATTTAGGTATAAAGTCGATTTTCTTGTATATACACATTTAGCAAGCGATATCGAAATGCTTCAAATCATTAGTTTAACATATTTAAGTTAATTAATCTTCTTTAACGTAATGAAGGTGATATAAAGCCATGGCGGCATAACGACAGTGCATTAAGAAGAATTCCGTAATCTTGTATTTAGGTATAAAGTCGATTTTGTTATATATACACGTTTAGCAAGCGATATCGAAATGCTTCAAATCATTAGTTTAACATATTTAAGTTAATAAACCTTCTTTAAACGAACTGAAGTTGGCATAAAGCCATGGCGGCATAACGGCAGTGCCTGTAGAAAAATTCCGTTATCTTATATTTAGGTATAAAGTCCGATTTTCTTGTATGTACACATTTAGCAAGCGATATCGAAATGCTTCAAATCATTAGTTTAACATATTTAAGTTATTTAACCTTCTTTAACGTATTGAAGTTGATCTAAAGCCATGGCGGCATAACGGCAGTGCATTTAGAAGAAATCCGTAATCTTGTATTTATGTATAAAGTCGATTTTTTTTGTATATACACATTTAGCAATCGATATCGAGATGCTTCAGCTCATTAGTTTAACATATTTAAGTTAACAAACCTTCTATAACGAACTGAAGGTTGGCATAAAGCCATGGCGGCATAACGACAGTGCATTAAGAAGAATTCCGTAATCTTATATTTAGGTATAAAGTCGATTTTGTTGTATATACACATTTAGCAAGCGATATCGAAATGCTTCAAATCATTAGTTTAACATATTTAAGTTAATAAACCTTCTCTAACGAACTGAAGTTGGCATAAAGCCATGGCGGCATAACGGCAGTGCCTGTAGAAAAATTCCGTTATCTTATAATTTAGGTATAAAGTCGATTTCTTGTATGTACACATTTAGCGAGCGATATCGAAATGCTTCAAATCATTAGTTTAACATATTTAAGTTAATTAACCTTCTTTAACGTATTGAAGTTGATCTAAAGCCATGGCGGCATAACGGCAGTGCATTTAGAAGAAATCCGTAATCTTGTATTTAGGTATAAAGTCGATTTTTTTGTATATACACATTTAGCAATCGATATCGAGATGCTTCAACTCATTAGTTTAACATATTTAAGTTAACAAACCTTCTATAAACGAACTGAAGTCTGCATAAAGCCATGGCGGCATAACGGCAGTGCATGTAGAAGAATTCCCGTAATGCTTATATTTAGGTATAAAGTCGATTTTCGTTGTATATACACATTTAGCAATCGATATCGAGATGCTTCAAATCATTAGCTTAACAGTATATAAGTTAATAAACCTTCTTTAACGTATTGAATTTGATATATAGCCACGGCGGTATTACGGACAGTTCATTGTAGAAGGATTTCGTAATCTTTTATTTAGGTATAAAGTCGATTTTCTTGTATATACACATTTACCAAGCGATATCGAAATGCTTCAACTCATTAGTTTAACATATTTAAGTTAATTAACCTTCTTTAACGAGCTGAAGTTGGCATCAAGCCATGGCGGCATAACGGCAGTGCATGTAGAAGAATTCCGTAAACTTATATTTAGGTATAAAGTCGATTTTCTTGTATACACACATTTAGCAAGCGATATCGAAATGCTTCAAATCATTAGTTTAACATATTTAAGTTAATTAACTTCTTTATCTTACTGAAGTTGATATAAAGCCATGGCGGCATAAAGGCAGTACATTTAGAAGAATTCCGTAATTTTATATTTAGGTATAAAGTCGAATTGTTGTATATACAATTTAGTATCGATTTTCTTGTATATACACATTTAGCAAGCGATACCGAGATGCTTCAACTCATTACCTTAACATATTTAAGTTAATAAACCTTCTTTACCGATCTGAAGTTGGCATATAGCCACGGCGGCATTACGGCAGTGCATGTAGAAGAATTCCGTAATCTTCTATTTAGGTATAAAGTCGATTTTCTTTTATATACACATTTAGATATCGATATCGAAATGCTTCAAATAATTAGTTTAACATATTAAGTTAATAAACATTTTTTAGATTACTGAAGTCTACATAAAGCCTTAACGGTATAACGGCAGTGCATTTAGAAGAATCCCGTTATCTTATATTTAGGTATAAATTCGATTTTCTTGTATATACACATTTAGCAAGCGATATCGAAATGCTTCAAATCATTAGTTTAACATATTTAAGTTTATTAACCTTCTTTAACGTATTGAAGTTGATACAAAGCCATGGCGGCATAACGGCAGTGCATTTAGAAGAATTCCGTAATGTTATAAATTTATATTAGGTATAAAGTCGATTTTCTTGTATTTACATATTTAGCAATCGATATCGAAAAGCTTCAAACCATTAGTTTAACATATTTAAAATAATTAAACCTTCTTTAGCGTAATGAAGGTGATATAAAGCCATGGCGGCATAACGACAGTGCATTTAGAAGAACTCCGTAATCTTATATTTAGATAAAAAGTCGATTTTGTTGTATATACACATTTAGCAATCGACATCGAGATGCTTTAACTCATTAGCTTAATATATTTAAGTTAATAAACCTTCTTTAACGATCTGAAGTTGGCATATAGCCACGGCGGCATTACGGCAGTGCATGTAGAAGAATTACGTAATCTTTTATTTAGGTATAGAGTCGATTTTCTTTTACATACACATTTAGATATCGATATCGAAATGCTTCAAATCATTAGTTTAACATATTAAGTTAATAAACATTTTTTTAGCTTACTGAAGTCTACATAAAGCCTCAACGATATACTGGCAGTGCATGTAGAAGAATTCCGTTATCTTATATTTAGGTATAAAGTCGATTTTCTTGTATATACACATTTAGCAAGCGATTCGAAATGCTGCAAATCATTATTTTAACATATTTAAGTTAATTTACCTTCTTTAACGTATTGAAGTTTATATAAAAGGGCCATGGGCGGCATAACGGCAGTGCATTTAGAATAATTCCGTAATCTTATATTAGGTATAAAGTCGATTTTCTTGTATATACACATTTAGCAAGCGATATCGAAATGCTTCAAGTCATTAGTTTAACATATTTAAGTTAATTAACCTTCTTTAACGTATTGAAGTTGATATAAAGCCATGGCGGCATAACGGCGGTGCATTTAGAAGAATCCGTAATCTTATATTTAGGTATAAAGTCGATTTTTCTTGTATATAAACATTTAGCAAGCGATATCGAAATGCTTCAACACATTAGTTTACATATTTAAGTAAACTAACTTCTTTAACGTATTGAAGTTGATATAAAGCCATGGCGGCATAACGGCAGTGCATTTAGAAGAATTCCGTAAACTTATATTAAGGTATAAAGTCGATTTTGTTGTATACACACAATTTAGCAAGCGATATCGAACATGCTTCAACTCATTAGTTTAACTTATTTAAGTTAATTAAACCTTCTTTAACGTATTGAAGTTGATATAAAGCCATGGCGGCATAACGGCAGTGCATTTAGAAGAATTCCGTAATCTTATATTTAAGGTATAAAGTTCGATTTTCTTGTATAAAACATTTAGCAAGCGATATCGAAATGCTTCAAATCATTAGTTTAACATATTTAAGTTAATTAACCTTCTTTAACGTATTGAAGTTGATATAAAGACATGGCGGCATAACGGCACTGCATTTAGAAGAATTCCGTAATCTTATATTTAGGTATAAAGTCGATTTTGTTGTATATACACATTTAGCAATCGATATCGAAATGCTTCAACTCATTAGTTTAACATATTTAAGTTAATGAACCTTCCTTAACGAATTGAAGTTGGCATAAAGCAATGGCGGCATAACGGCAGTGCATGCAGAAGAATTCCGTTATCTTATATTTAGGTATAAAGTCGATTTTGTTGTATATGCACATTAAGCAATCGATATCGAAATGCTTCAACTCATTAGTTTAACATATTTAAGTTAATAAACCTTCTTTAACAAACTGAAGTTGGCATAAATCCACGGCGACATAACGGCAGTGCATGTAGAAGAATTCCGTTATCTTATATTTAGGTATAAAGTCGATTTTTTTTGTATATACACATTAAGCAATCGATATCGAAATGCCTCAAATCATTTTTTTAACATTATAAGTTAACATTTTTTAGCTTACTGAAGTCTACATAAAGCCTTAACGGTATAACGGCAGTGCATTTAGAAGAATTCCGTAATTTTATATTTAGGTATAAATTCGATTTTCTTGTACATACATACACATTTAGCAAGCGATATCGAAATGCTTCAACTCATTAGTTTAACATATTTAAGTTAATAAACCTTCCTTAACGAATTGACGTTGGCATAAAGCCAGGCGGCATAACGGCAGTGCATGTAGAAGAATTTTGTTAGTTTATATGTAGGTATAAAGTCGATTTTGTTGTATATACACATTTAGCAATCGATATCGAGATGCTTCGACTCATTAGTTTAACATTTTTAAGTTAATAAACCTTCCTTAACGAACTGAAGTTGGCATAAAGCCATGGCGGCATAACGGCAGTGCATGTAGAAGAACTACGTTATCTTATATTTAGGTATAAAGTCGATTTTGTTGTATATACACATTTAGCAATCGATATCGAGATGCTTCAACTCATTAGCTTAACATATTTAAGTTAATAAACCTTCTTTAACGATCTGAAGTTGGCATAACGGCAGTGGATGTAGAAGAATTCCGTAATCTTATATTTAGGTATAAAGTCGATTTCCTTGTATGTATATACACATTGAGCTATCGATATCGAAATGCTTCAAATCATTTGTTTAACATTATAAGTTAATAAACATTTTTTAGCTTACTGAAGTCTACATAAAGCCTTAACGGTATAACGGCAGTGCATTTAGAAGAATTCCGTAATCATACATTTAGGGATAAAGTCGATTTTCTTGTATATACACATTCAGCAATCGATATCGAAATGCTTCAAATCATAAGTTTAATATATTTAACTTACTTAATCCTCTTTGTCTTACTGAAGTCTACAAAAGCTTTAACGGCATAACGGCAGTGCATTTGGAAGAATTCCGTAAACTTCTGTTTAGGTATAAAGTCGATTTTGTTGTATATACTTATTTAGCAATCGATATCGAAATGCTTCGAATCATTGGTTTAACATATTTAAGTTAATTGACCCTCTTTATCTTACTGAAGTCTACAAAAGCCATAACAGTATAACGGCAGTGCATTTGGAAGAATTCCGTAATCTAATATTTAGGTATTAAGTCGATTTTGTTGTATATACACATTTAGCAATCGATATCGAAATGCTTCAACTCATTAGTTTAACATATTTAAGTTAATAAACCTTCTTTAACGAACTGAAGTTGGCATAAAGCCATGGCGGCATAACGGCAGTGCATTTAGAAGAATTCCGTAATCTTATATTTAGGTATAAAGTCGATTTTCTTGTATATACACATTTAGCAATCGATATCGAAATGCTTCAAATCATTAGTTTAACATATTAAGTTAATTAACCTTCTTTAGCGTACTTGAAGTTACATAAAGCCTCGGATAACGGCAGTGCATTTAGAAGAATTCCGTATATCTTATATTTAGGTATAAAGTCGATTTTCTTGTATATACACATTTAGCAATCGATATCGAAATGCTTCAAATCATTAGTTTAACATATTTAAGTTAATAAACCTTCTTTAACGTAACTGAAGTTGAGCATAAAGCCATAACGGCATAACGGCAGTGTATTTAGAAGAATTCCGTATTATCTTATATTTAGGTATAAAGTCGATTTTCTTGTATATACACATTTAGCAATCGATATCGAAATGCTTCAAATCATTAGTTTAACATATTTAAGTTAATTAACCTTCTTTAACGTAATGAAGATGATATAAAGCCATAACGGCATAACGGGAGTGTATTTCGATAGAATTCCGTAATCTTATATTTAGGTATAAAGTCGACTTTCTTGTATATACACATTTAGCAATCGATATCGAAATGCTTCAAATCATTAGTTTAATATATTTAAGTTAATAAAGCTTCTTTAACGAACTGAAGTGACATAAAGCCATGGCGGCATAACGGCAGTGTATGTAGAAGAATTCCGTAATCTTATATTTAGGTATAAAGTCGATTTTCTTGTATTATACATATTTAGCAATCGATATCGAAATGCTTCAAATCATTAGTTTAACATATTGAAGTTAATTAACCTTCTTTAACGTAATGAAGTTGATATAAAGCCATGGCGGCATAACGGCAGTGCATTTAGAAGAATTCCGTAATCTTATATTTAGGTATAAAGTCGATTTTGTTGTATATACACATTAAGCAATCGATATCGAAATGCTTCAAATCATTAGTTTAACATATTAAGTTTAATAAACATTTTTTAGCCTTACTGAAGTCTACATAAAGCCTTAACGGTATAACGGCAGTGCATTTAGAAGAATTCCGTAATTTATAATTTTATGTTTAGGTAAAAAGTCGATTTTCTTGTATTTACACATTTAGCAATCGATATCGAGATGCTTCAAATCATTAGTTTAACATATTTAAGTTAATTAGCCTTCTTTAACGTAATGAAGATGATATATAGCCATAACGGCATAACGGGAGTGTATTTCGATAAATTCCGTAATCTATATTTAGGTATTAAGTCGACTTTCTTGTATATACACATTTAGCAATCGATATCGAAATGCTTCAACTCATTAGTTTAACATATTTAAGTTAATAAACCTTCTTTAACGAACTGAAGTTGGCATAAAGCCATGGCGGCATAACGGCAGTGCATGTAGAAGAATTCCGTTATCTTATATTTAGGTATAAAGTAGATTTTCTTGTACATACATATTTAGAAAGCGATATCGAAATGCTTCAAATCATTAGTTTAACATATTGAAGTTAATTAACCTTCTTTAACGTATTGAAGTTGATATAAAGCCATGGCGGCATAACGGCAGTGCATTTAGAAGAATTCCGTATTCTTATATTTAGGTATAAAGTCGATTTTGTTGTATATACACATTTAGATATCGATATCGAGATGGTTCAACTCATTAGTTTAACATATTAAGTTAATAAACATTTTTTAGCCTACTGAAGTCTACATAAAGCCTTAACGGTATAACGGCAGTGCATTTAGAAGAATTCCGTAATGTTGTAATTTTATGTTTAGGTAAAAAGTCGATTTTCTTGTATTTACACATTTAGCAATCGATATCGAGATGCTTCAAATCATTAGTTTAACATATTTAAGTTAATTAGCCTTCTTTAACGTAATGAAGATGATATATAGCCATAACGGCATAACGGGAGTGTATTTCGATAAATTCCGTAATCTTGTATTTAGATATAAAGTCGACTTTCTTGTATATACTCATTTAGCAATCGATATCGAAATGCTTCAAATCATTAGTTTAATATATTTAAGTTAATAAAGTTTCTTTAACGCACTGAAGTTAACATAAAGCCATGGCGGCATAACGGCAGTATATGTAGAAGAATTCCGTAATCTTATATTTAGGTATAAAGTCGATTTTCTTGTATATATACATATAGCAATCGATATCGAAATGCTTCAAATCATTAGTTTAATATATTTAAGTTAATAAAGCTTCTTTTACGAACTGAAGTTGGCATAAAGCAATGGCGGTATAACTGCAGTGCATTTAGAAAAATTCCGTAATCTTATATTTAGGTATATAGTCGATTTTGTTGTATATACTCGTTTAGCAATCGATATCGAAATGCTTCAAATCATGATTTTAATATATTTAAGTTAATAAAGCTTCTTTAACGCACTGCAGTTAACATAAAGCCATGGCGGCATAACGGCAGTGCATGTAGAAGAATTCCGTAATCTTATATTTAGGTATAAAGTCGATTTTGTTGTATATAGACATTTAGCAATCGACATCGAAATGCTTCATATTTCTTTTGAGTAAATTAACCTTCTTTAACGTACTGAAATTTAAGAAGCCATAACGCTTAACGGCAGTGCATTTAGAATAATTACGTTATCTTATATTTAGGTTCAAATCACTAGTTTAACATATTTAAGTAATAACCTTTTTAACGAATGAAGTCATAAAGCATGCGGTAACGAGTGCATTTAGAAGAATTCCGTAATCTTATATTTAGGTATAAAGTCGATTTTGTTGTATATACGCATTTAGCAATCGATATCGAAATGCTTCAAATCATGAGTTTAACATATTTAAGTTAATTAACCTTCTTTACCTTACTGAAGTTACATAAAGCCATAACGGCATAACGGCAGTGCATTTGGAAGAATTCCGTAATCTTATATTTAGGTATAAAGTCGATTTTCTTGTATATACACATTTAGCAATCGATATCGAAATGCTTCAAATCATTGAGTTTAACATATTTAAGAAATAAACCCTCATTTATCTTACTGAAGTTTACAATAAGCCTTAACGGCATAATCGGCAGTGCATTTAGAAGAATTCCGTAATCTTATATTTAGGTATAAAGTCGATTTTGTTGTATATACCATTTAGCAATCGATATCGAAATGCTTCAAATCATTAGTTTAAATATTTAAGTTAATAAACCTTCTTTAACGACTGAAGTTACATAAAGCCAATGGCGGCATAACGGCAGTGCATTTAGAAGAATTCCGTAATCTTATATTTAGGTATAAAGTCGATTTTGTTGTATATACGCATTTAGCAATCGATATCGAAATGCTTCAAATCATGGTTTAACATATTTAAGTAATAAACCTTCTTTATCTTACTGAAGTTACATAAAGCCATAACGGCATAAGGCAGTGCATTTAGAAGAATTCCGTAATCTTATATTTAGGTATAAAGTCGATTTTCTTGTATATACACATTTAGCAATCGATATCGAAATGCTTCAAATCATTAGTTTAAACATATTTAAGTTAATAAACCTTCTTTACTTACTGAAGTTACATAAAGCCATAACGGCATAACGGCAGTGCATTTGGAAGAATTCCGTAATCTTATATTTAGGTATAAAGTCGATTTTCTTGTATATACCATTTAGCAATCGATATCGAAATGCTTCAAATAATGGTTAACATATTTAAGTTAATAAACCTTCTTTAACGAACTGAAGTTACATAAAGCCATGCGGCATAACGGCAGTGCATTTAGAAGAATTCCTTTATCTTATATTTAGGTATAAAGTCGATTTTCTTGTATATACACATTTAGCAATCGATATCGAAATGCTTCAAATCATTAGTTTAAACATATTTAAGTTAATAAACCTTCTTTAACGAACTGAAGTTGGCATAAAGCCATGACGGCATAACGGCAGTGCATTTAGAAGAATTCCGTAATCTTATATTTAGGTATAAAGTCGATTTTCTTGTATATACACATTAGCAATCGATATCGAAATGCTTCAAATCATTAGTTTAACATATTTAAGTTAATAAACCTTCTTTAACGAACTGAAGTTGACATAAAGCCATGGCGGCATAACGGCAGTGCATTTGAGAAGAATTCCGTTATCTTATATTTAGGTATAAAGTCGATTTTCTTGTATATACACATTTAGCAATCGATATCGAAATGCTTCAAATCATTGGTTTAACATATTTAAGTTAATAAACCTTCTTTAACAACTGAAGTTGCATAAAGCCATAACGGCATAACGGCAGTGCATTTAGAAGAATTCCGTTATCTTATATTTAGGTATAAAGTGGATTTTCTTGTATATACACATTTAGCAATCGATATCGAGATGCTTCAAATCATTAGTTTAACATATTTAAGTTAATTAACCTTCTTTAACGTAATGAAGTGTGATATAAAGCCATGGCGGCATAACGACAGTACATTTGGAAGTATTCCGTAACCTTATGTTTAGATATAAATTCGATTTTCTTTTATGTACACATTTAGCAAGCGATATCGGAATGCCTCAAATCATAAGTTTACCAAATTTAAGTTAATTAACCTTCTTTAACGTATTGAAGTTGATATAAAGCCATGGCGGCATAACGACAGTACATTTGGAAGAATTCCGTAGTCTTATATTTAGCTATTAAGTCGATTTTTTTGTATATATGAATTAAGCAATCGATATCGATATGCTTCAAATAACTGGTTTAACATATTTAAGTTAATAAACCTCCTTTAACGAACTGAACATAAATCCATAAGGGCATAACGGCAGTGCATTTAGAAAAATTCCGTTATCTTATATTTAGGTATAAAGTCGATTTTCTTATATATACACATTTAGCAATCGATATCGTAATGCTTCAAATCATTAGTTTAACATATTTAAGTTAATTAATCTTCTTTAGCGAACGGAAGTTGGCGTAAAGCCATGGCGGCATAACGGCAGTGCATTTAGAAGAACTCCGTAATCTTATATTTAGGTATAAAGTCGATTTTGTTGTATATACACATTTAGCAATCGATATCGAAATGCTTCAAATCATTAGTGTAACATATTTAAGCTAATTAAAAATCTTTATCTTACTAAAGTCTACAAAAGCTTTAACGGCGTAACGACAGTGCATTCGGAAGAAGTCCGTTATCTTATATTTAGGTATAAAGTCGATTTTCTTGTATATACTCATTTAGCAATCGATATCGAAATGCTTCAAATCATTAGTTTAATATATTTAAGTTAATAAACCTTCTTTAACGAACTGAAGTTGGCATAAAGCTATGGCGGCATAACGGCAGTGCATGTAGAAGAATTCTGTTATCTTATATTTAGGTATAAAGCCGATTTTCTTGTATATACACATTTAGCAATCGATACCGAAATGCTTCAAATCATTAGTTTAACATATTTAAGTTAATCAACCTTCTTTAACGAACGGAAGTTGGCATGAAGCCATGGCGGCATAACGACAATACATTTGGAAGAATTCCGTAGTCTTATATTTATGTATAAAGTCGATTTTCTTGTATACACACATTTAGCTATCGATATCGAAATGCTTCAAATCATTAGTTTAACATATTTAAGTTAATAAACGCTTTTTAGCTTACTGAAGTCTACATAAAGCCTTAACAGTATAACGGCAGTGCATTTAAAAGAATTCCGTAATCTTATATTTAGGTATAAAGTCGATTTTCATGTATATATGCATTAAGCAATCGCTATCGAAATGCTTCAAATCATTAGTTTAACATATTTCAGTTAATAAACCTTCTTTAACGAACGGAAGTTGGCAAAAAAGCCATGGCGGCATAACGACAATACATTTGGGTGAAATCCGTAAACTTTTATTTAGGTATAAAATCGATTTTCTTGTACACACATTTAGCAATCGATATCGAAATGCTTCAAATCATGAGTTTAACATATTTAAGCTAATTAACCCTCTTTATCTTACTGAAGTCTACAAAAGCCATAACGGCATAACGACAGTGCATTTGGAAGAATTCCGTAATCTTATATTTAGGTATAAAGTCGATTTTCTTGTATATACGCATTTAGCAATCGATATCGAAATGCTTCAAATATTAGTTTAACATATTTAAGTTAATAAACCTTCTTTAACGAACTGAAGTTAACATAAGCCATAACGGCATAACGCAGTGCATTTAGAAGAATTCCGTTATCTTATATTTAGGTATAAAGTCGATTTTCTGTATATACACATTAAGCAATCGATATCGAAATGCTTCATATACTGGTTTAGCATATTTAGGTTAATTAACCCCCTCTATCTAATGGAAGTTTACATAAAGCCATAACGGCCTAACGGCAGTATGTTTGGGTAAATTCTGTAATCATTTATTTAGGTATAAAATCGATTTTCTTGTATTACACATTTAGCAATCGATATCGAAATGCTTCAAATCATTAGTTTAACATATTTAAGTTAATTACCTTCTTTAACGTAATGAAGTTGATATAAAGCCATGGCGGCATAACGACAGTACATTTGGAAGAATTCCGTAGTCTTATATTTAGGTATAAAGTCGATTTTCTTGTATATTTGCATTAAGCAATCGATATCGATATGCTTCAAATAACTGGTTTAACATATTTAAGTTAATAAACCTTCTTTAGCGAACTGAAATAAAGCCTTAACGGTATAACTGCAGTGCATTTAGAAGAATTCCGTAATCTTATATTTAGGTATAAAGTCGATTTTCTTGTATTTACATATTTAGCAATCGATATCGAAATGTTTCAAATCATTCGTTTAACATATTTAAGTTAATAAACCTTCTTTAACGCACTGACGTCTTCATAAAGCCTTGACGGTATAACTGCTGTGCATTTAGAAGAATTCCGTATTCTTATATTTAGGTATAAAGTCGATTTTCTTGTATTTACATTTTTAGCAATCGATATCGAAATGCTTCAAATCATTAGTTTAACATATTCAAGTTAATTAACCCTCTCTGTCTTACTGAAGTCTACATAAAGCCTTAACGGCATAACGGCAGTGCATTTAGAAGAATTCCGTTATCTTATATTTAAGTATAAATTTGATTTTCTTGTATGTACACATTTAGCAAGCGATATCGAAATGCTTCAAATCATTAGTTTAACATATTAAAGTTAATTAACCTTCTTTAACGTATTGAAGTTGATATAAACCATGGCGGCATAACGCCAGTGCATTTAGAAGAAGTCCGTAGGCATAAAGTTGGTTTTCTTGTATATAAACATATAGCAATCGATAACGAAATGCTTCAAATCATTAGTTTAACATATTTAAGTTAATTAACCTTCTTTAACGAACTGAAGTTGGCATAAAGCCATGGCGGCATAACGGCAGTGCATGTAGAAGAATTCCGTTATCTTATATTTAGGTATAAAGTCGATTTTCTTGAATATACACTTTTAGCAATCGATATCGAAATGCTTCAAATCATAGTTTAACATATTTAAGGTAATTAACCTTCTTTAACGTATTGAAGTTGATATAAAGCCATGGCGGCATAACGGCAGTGCCTTTAGAAGAATTCCGTAATCTTATATTTAGGTATAAAGTCGATTTTGTTGTATATACACATTTATCAATCGATATCGAGATGCTTCACCTCATTAGTTTAACATATTTAAGTTAAAAAACCTTCTTTAACGAACTGAAGTTGGCATATAGCCATGGCGGCATAACGACAGTGCATTTGGATGAATTCCGTAATCTTATATTAAGGTAAAAAGTCGATTTTGTTGTATTTACACATTTAGCAATCGATATCGAAATGCTTCATCTCATAAGCTTAACAAATTTAAGTTAACTAACCTTCTTTAACGATCAGAAGTTGGCATATAGCCATGGCGGCATAACGGCAGTGCATGTAGAAGAATTCCGTAATCTCATATTTAGTTATAAAGTCGATTTTCTTGTATATACACATTTAGCTATCGATGTCCAAAAGCTTCAAATCATTAGATTAACATATTAAGATAATAAACGCTTTTAAGCTTACTGAAGTCTACATAAAGCCTTAACGGTATAACGCCAGTGCATTTAGAAGAATTCCTTAAAGTTATAATTTTATTTTTTAGGTATAAAGTCGATTTACTTTTATATACACATTTAGCAATCGATATCGAATTGCTTTTAACATATTTAAAATAATTAACCTTCTTTAACGAACTGAAGTTGGCATAAAGCCATGGCGGCATAACGGCAGTGCATGTAGAAGAACTCCTTTATCTTATATTTAGGTATAAATTCGATTTTCTTGTATATACACATTTAGCAAGCGATATCGAA
>JAPZAG010000080.1:0-16789 GCA_027475135.1 Bactrocera correcta | reverse complement strand
AACGGCTTAACGGCATAACGGCAAAGCATTTAGAAGAATTACATAATCTTATATTTAGGTATAAAGTCGATTTTCTTGTATATATACATTTAGCAATCGATATCGAAATGCTTCAAATCATTAGTTTAACATATTTAAGCTAATTAACCCTCTTTATCTTACTAAAGTCTACAAAAGCCTTAACGGCGTAACGGCAGTGCATTTGGAAGAATTCCGTAATCTTATATTTAGGTATAAAGTCGATTTTCTAGTATATACTCATTAAGCAATCGATATCGAAATGCTTCAAATCATTAGTTTAACATATTTAAGTTAATAAACCTTCTTTAACGAACTGAAGTTGGCATATAGCCATGGCGGCATAACGGCAGTGCATTTAGAATAATTCCGTAATCTTATATTTAGGTATAAAGTCGATTTTCGTGTATATACACATTTAGCAATCGATATCGAAATGCTTCAAATCATTAGTTTAACATATTTAAGTTAATTAACCTTCTTTATCTTACTGAAGTTTACATAAAGCCATAACGGTATAACGGCAGTGCAGTTGGGAGAATTTCGTAATCTTATATTTAGGTATAAAATCGATTTTGTTGTATATACCCATTTAGCAATCGATATCGAAATGCCTCAAATCATTAGTTTAACATATTTAAGTTAATTAACCTTCTTTAACATATTGAAGTTGATATAAAAACATGGCGGCATAACGACAGTACATTTGGAAGAATTCCGTAATCTTATATTCAGGTATAAAGACGATTTTCTTGTATACATATATGCATTAAGCAATCGCTTTCGAAATGCTTCAAATAACTGGTGTAACATATCTAAGTTAATAAACCTTCTTTAACGAACTGAAGTTAACATAAAGCCATAACGGCATAACGGCAGTGCATTTGGAATAATTCCGTAACCTTATATTTAGGTATAAGGTTGATTTTGTTGTATATACACATTTAGCAATCGATATCGAAATGCCTCAAATCATTAATTTAACATATTTAAGTTAATTTACCTTCTTTAACATATTGAAGTTGATATAAAGCCATGGCGGCATAACGACAGTACATTTGGAAGAATTCCGTAATCTTATATTTAGGTATAAAGTCCATTTTCTTGTATATATGCATTAAGCAATCGATTTCGAAATGCTTCTAATAACTAGTGTAACATATCTAAGTTAACAAACCTTCTTTAACGAACTGAAGTTAACATAAAGCCATAACGGCACATTGGCAGTGCATTTAGAAGAATTCCGTAATCTTATATTTAGGTAGAAAGTCGATTTTCTTATATATACACATTTAGCAATCGATATCGAAATGCCTCAAATCATTAGTTTAACATATTTAAGTTAATTAACCCTCTTTATCTTACTGAAGTCTACAAACGCCATAGCGGCATAACGGCAGTGCATTCAGAAGAATTCCGTTATCATATATTTAGGTATAAAGTCGATTTTCTTTTATATACACATTTAGCAATCGATATCGAAATGCCCCAAATCATTAGTTTAACATATGTAAGTTAATTAACCCTCTTTATCTCACTGAAGTTTACAAAACCTTATTTGCATAACGCAGTGTGTTTAGAAGAATTCCGTAATCTTATATTTAGGTATTAAGTCGATTTTCTTGTATATACTCATTTAGCAATCGATATCGAAATGCTTCAAATCATTAGTTTAACATATTTAAGTTAATTAACCCTCTTTATCTTACTGAAGTCTACAAACGCCTTAACGGCTTAACGGCAAAGCATTTAGAAGAATTACGTAATCTTATATTTAGATATAAAGTCGATTTTCTTGTATATACACATTTAGCAATCGATATCGGAATGCCTCAAATCATTAGTTTAACATATTTAAGTTAATTAACCGTCTTTAACATATTGAAGCTGATATAAAGACATGGCGGCATAACGACAGTACATTTGGAAGAATTCTGTAATCTTATATTTAGGTATAAAGTCGATTTTCTTGTATATATGCATTAAGCAATCGATTTCGAAATGCTTCAAATAACTGGTGTAACATATCTAAGATAATAAACCTTCTCTAACAAACTGAAGTTAACATAATGCCATAACGGCATAACGGCAGTGTATTTAGAAGAATCCCGTAAGCTTATATTTAGGTATAAAGTCGATTTTGTTGTATATACACATTTAGCAATCGATATCGAAATGCTTCAAATCATTAGTTTAACATATTTAAGTTAATTAACCCTCTTTATCTTACTGAAGTCTACAAACGCCTTAACGGCATAACGACAAAGCATTTAGAAGAATTACATAATCTTATATTTAAGTATAAAGTCGATTTTGTTGTATATACACATTTAGCAATCGATATCGAAATGATTTAAATCATTAGTTTAACATATTTAAGCTAATTAACCCTCTTTATCTTACTGAAGTCTACAAAAGCCTTAGCGGCATAACGGCAGAATTACGTAATCTTATATTTAGGTATGAAGTCGATTTTCTTGTATATACTCATTTAGCAATCGATATCGAAATGCTTCAAATCATTAGTTTAACATATTTAAGTTAATAAACTTTCTTTAACGAACTGAAGTTGGCATATAGCCATGGCGGCATAACGGCAGTGCATTTGGAATAATTCCGTAATCTTATATCTAGGTATAAAGTCGATTTTCTTGTATATACGCATTTAGCAATCGGTATCGAAATGCTTCAAATCGTTAGTTTAACATATTTAAGTTAATTAACCTTCTTTATCTTACTGAAGTTTACATAAAGCCATAACGGTATAACGGCAGTGCAGTTGGGAGAATTTCGTAATCTTATATTTAGGTATAAAATCGATTTTGTTGTATATACACATTTAGCAATCGATATCGGAATGCCTCAAATCATTAGTTTAACATATTTAAGTTAATTAACCGTCTTTAACATATTGATGCTGATATAAAGACATGGCGGCATAACGACAGTACATTTGGAAGAATTCCGTAATCTTATATTTAGGCATAAAGTCGATTTTCTTGTATATATGCATTAAGCAATCGATTTCGAAATGCTTCTAATAACTGGTGTAACATATCTAAGTTAATAAATCTTCTTTAACGAACTGAAGTTAATATAAAGCCATAACGGCATAACGGCAGTAATCTTGTATTTAGGTATAAAGTCGATTTTCTTGTATATATGCATTAAGCAATCGATTTCGAAATGCTTCACATAACTAGTGTAACATATCTAAGTTAATAAACCTTCTTAAACGAACTAAAGTTAACACAAAGCCATGGCGGCATAACGACAGTACGTTTGGAAGAATTCCGTAATCTTATATTTAGGTATAAAGTCGTTTTTGTTGTATATACACATTTAGCAATCGATATCGAAATGCCCAAAGTCGTTAGTTTAACATATTTAAGTTAATTAACCCTCTTTATCTTACTGAAGTCTACAAACGCCTTAAAGGCATAACGGCAAAGCATTTAGAAGAAATACTTAATCTTATATTTAGGTATAAAGTCGATTTTTTTGTATATACACATTTAGCAATCGATATTGAAATGCCTCAAATCATTAGTTTAACGTATTTAAGTTAATTAACCCTCTTTATCTTACTGAAGTCTACACACATCTTATCGGCATATAGGCGAAGCATTTCTAAGAACTACGTAATCTTATATTTAGGTATAAAGTCGATTTTCTTGTATATACTCATTTAGCAATCGATATCGAAATGCTTCAAATCATTAGTTTAACATATTTAAGTTAATTAACCCTCTTTATCTTACTGAAGTCTACAAACGGCTTAACGGCATAACGGCAAAGCATTTAGAAGAATTACGTAATCTTATATTTAGGTATAAAGTCGATTTTGTTGTATATACACATTTAGCAATCGATATCGAAATGCTTCAAATCATTAGTTTAACATATTTAAGCTAATTAACCCTCTTTATCTTACTAAAGTCTACAAAAGCCTTAACGGCGTAACGGCAGTGCATTTGGAAGAATTCCGTAAACTTTTATTTAGGTATAAAGTCGATTTTCTTGTATACACTCATTTAGCAATCGATATCGAAATGCTTCAAATCATTAGTTTAACATATTTTAGTTAATAAACCTTCTTTAACGAACTGAAGTTGGCATAAATCCATGGCGGCATAACGGCAGTGCATTTAGAATAATTCCGTAATCTTATATTTAGGTATAAGGTCGATTTTCTTGTATATACGCATTTAGCAATCGATATCGAAATGCTTCAAATCATTAGTTTAACATATTTAAGTTAATTAACCTTCTTTATTTTACTGAAGTTTACATAAAGCCATAACGGTATAACGGCAGTGCATTTGGGAGAATTTCGTAAGCTTATATTTAGGTATAAAGTCGATTTTGTTGTACATACACATTTAGCAATGGATGCCGAAATGCCTCAAATCATTAGTTTAACATATTTAAATTAATTAACCCTCTTTATCTTACTGAAGTCTACAAACGCCTTAACGGCATAACAGCAAAGCAATTAGAAGAATTACATAATCTTATATTTAAGTATAAAGTCGATTTTCTTGTATATACACATTTAGCAATCGATATCGAAATGATCCAAATCATTAGTTTAATATATTTAAGCTAATTAACCCTCTTTATCGTACTGAAGTCTACAAAAGCCTTAGCGGCATAACGGCAGTGCATTCAGAAGAATTCCGTTATCATATATTTAGGTATAAAGTCGATGTTCTTGTATATACATATTTAGCAATCGAAATGCTTCTACTAACTGGTGTAACATATCTAAGTTAATAAATCTTCTTTAACGAACTGAAGTTAACATAAAGCCATAACGGCATAACGGCAGTAATCTTGTATTTAGGTATAAAGTCGCTTTTCTTGTATATATGCATTAAGCAATCGATTTCGAAATGCTTCACATAACTAGTGTAACATATCTAAGTTAATAAACCTTCTTAAACGAACTAAAGTTAACACAAAGCCATGGCGGCATAACGACAGTACATCTGGAAGAATTCCGTTATCTTATATTTAGGTATAAAGTCGATTTTGTTGTATATACACATTTAGCAATCGATATCGAAATGCCTAAAGTCATTAGTTTAACATATTTAAGTTAATTAACCCTCTTTATCTTACTGAAGTCTACAAACGCCTTAAAGGCATAACGGCAAAGCATTTAGAAGAATTACTTCATCTTATATTTAGGTATAAAGTCGATTTTTTTGTATATACGCATTTAGCAATCGATATCGAAATGCCTCAAATCATTAGTTTAACGTATTTAAGTTAATTAACCCTCTTTATCTTACTGAAGTCTACAAACATCTTATCGGCATATAGGCGAAGCATTTCTAAGAACTACGTAATCTTATATTTAGGTTTAAAGTCGATTTTCTTGTATATACTCATTTAGCAATCGATATCGAAATGCTTCAAATCATTAGTTTAACATACTTAAGTTAATTAACCCTCTTTATCTTACTGAAGTCTAAAAACGGCTTAACGGCATAACGGCAAAGCATTTAAAAGAATTACGTAATCTTATATTTAGGTATAAAGTCGATTTTGTTGTATATACACATTTAGCAATCGATATCGAAATGCTTCAAATCATTAGTTTAACATATTTAAGCTAATTAACCCTCTTTATCTTACTAAAGTCTACAAAAGCCTTAACGGCGTAACGGCAGTGCAATTGGAAGAATTCCGTAAACTTTTATTTAGGTATAAAGGTGATTTTCTTGTATACACTCATTTAGCAATCGATATCAAAATGCTTCAAATCATTAGTTTAACATATTTTTGTTAATAAACCTTCTTTAACGAGCTGAAGTTGGCATAAATCCATGGCGGCATAACGGCAGTGCATTTAGAATAATTCCGTAATCTTATATTTAGGTATAAGGTCGATTTTCTTGTATATACGCATTTAGCAATCGATATCGAAATGCTTCAAATCATTAGTTTAACATATTTAAGTTAATTAACCCTCTTTATTTTACTAAAGTTTACATAAAGCCATAACGGTATAACGGCAGTGCATTTGGGAGAATTTCGTAATCTTGTATTTAGGTATAAAGTCGATTTTGTTGTATATACACATTTAGCAATGGATACCGAAATGCCTCAAATCATTAGTTTAACATATTTAAATTAATTAACCCTCTTTATCTTACTGAAGTCTACAAACGCCTTAACGGCATAACAGCAAAGCATTTAGAAGAATTACATAATCTTATATGTAAGTATAAAGTCGATTTTGTTGTATATACACATTTAGCAATCGATATCGAAATGATCCAAATCACTAGTTTAATATATTTAAGCTAATTAACCCTCTTTATTGTACTGAAGTCTACAAAAGCCTTAGCGGCATAACGGCAGTGCATTCAGAAGAATTCCGTTATCATATATTTAGGTATAAAGTCGATTTTCTTGTATATACACATTTAGCAATCGATATCGAAATGCCTCAAATAATTAGTTTAACGTATTTAAGTTAATTAACCCTCTTTATCTTACTGCAGTCTACAAACATCTTAACGGCATATAGGCAAAGCATTTAGAAGAATTCCGTAATCTTATATTTAGGTATAAAGTCGATTTTCTTGTATATACTCATTTAGCAATCGATATCGAAATGCTTCAAATCATTAGTTTAACATATTTAAGTTAATTAACCCTCTTTATCTTACTGAAGTCTACAAACGCCTTTACGGCATAACGGCAAAGCATTTAGAAGAATTCCGTAGTCTTATATTTAGGTATAAAATCGATTTTGTTGTATATACACATTTAGCAATCGATATCGAAATGCCTCAAATCATTAGTTTAACATATTTAAGTTAATTAACCTTCTTTAACATATTGAAGCTGATATAAAGACATAGCAGCATAACGACGGTACATTTGGAAGAATTCCGTAATCTTATATTTAGGTATAAAGACGATTTTCTTGTATATATGCATTAAGCAATCGCTTTCGAAATGCTTCAAATAACTGGTGTAACATATCTAAGTTAATAAACCTTCTTTAACGAACTGAAGTTAACATAAAGCCATAACGGCATAACGGCAGTGTATTTAGAAGAATTCCGTAAGCTTATATTTAGGTATAAAGTCGATTTTGATGTACATACACATTTAGCAATCGATATCGAAATGCCTCAAATCATTAGTTTAACATATTTAAGTTAATTAACCCCCTTTATCTTACTGAAGTCTACAAACGCCTTAACGGCATAACGGCAGTGCATGTAGAAGAATTCCGTTATCATATATTTAGGTATAAAGTCGATTTTCTTGTATATACACATTTAGCAATCGATATCGAAATGCCTCAAATCTTTAGTTTAACATATTTAAGTTAATTAACCCTCTTTATCTTACTGAAGTCTACAAACGCCTTAACGGCATAACGGCAAAGCATTTAGAAGAATTACGTAATCTTATATTTAGATATAAAGTCGATTTTCTTGTATATACTCATTTAGCAATCGATATCGAAATGCTTCAAATCATTAGTTTAACATATTTAAGTTAATTAACCCTCTTTATCTTACTGAAGTCTACAAACGCCTTAACGGCATAACGTCAAAGCATTTAGAAGAATTGCATAATCTTATATTTAAGTATAAAGCCGATTTTGTTGTATATACACATTTAGCAATCGATATCGAAATGCCTCAAATAATTAGTTTAACGTATTTAAGTTAATAAACCTTCTTTAACGAACTGAAGTTGGCATAAATCCATGGCGGCATAACGGCAGTGCATTTAGATATAATCCGTAATCTTATATTTAGGTATAGAGTGGATTTTCTTGTATATACGCATTTAGCAATCGATACTGAAATGCTTCAAATCATTAGTTTAACATTTTAAGTTAATTAACCCTCTTTATCTTACTGAAGTCTACAAACGCCTTAACGGCATAGCGGCAAAGCATTTAGAAGAATTACGTAATCATATATTTAGGTATAAAGTCGATTTTCTTGTATACACTCATTTAGCAATCGATATCGAAATGCTTCAAATCATTAGTTTAACATATTTAAGTTAATAAACCTTCTTTAACGAAGTGAAGTTGGCATAAATCCATGGCGGCATAACGGCAGTGTATTTAGAATAATTCCGTAAGCTTATATTTAGGTATAAAGTCGATTTTGTTGTACATACAAATTTAGCAATCGATATCGAAATGCCTCAAATCATTAGTTTAACATATTTAAGTTAATAAACCTTCTTTAACGAACTGAAGTTAACATAAAGCCATAACGGCATAACGGCAGTGTATTTAGAAGAATTCTGTAAGCTTATATTTAGGTATAAAGTCGATTTTGTTGTACATACACATTTAGCAATCGATATCGAAATGCCTCAAATCATTAGTTTAACATATTTAAGTTAATTTACCTTCTTTAATATATTGAAGTTGATATAAAGTCATGGCGGCATAACGACAGTACATTTGGAAGAATTCTGTAATCTTATATTTAGGCATAAAGTCGATTTTCTTGTATATATGCATTAAGCAATCGATTTCGAAATGCTTCTAATAACTGGTGTAACATATCTAAGTTAATAAATCTTCTTTAACGAACAGAAGTTAACATAAAGCCATAACGGCATAACGGCAGTAATCTTATATTTAGGAAGAAAGTCGACTTTCTTGTACATATGCATTAAGCAATCGATTTCGAAATGCTTCAAATAACTAGTGTAACATATCAAAGTTAATACACCTTCTTAAACGAAATAAAGTTAACACAAAGCCATGGCGGCATAACGGCCGTTCATGTAGAAGAATTCCGTAATCTTTTATTTAGGTATTAAGTCGATTTTCTTGTATAGACTCTTTTAGCAATCGATATCGAAATGCCTCAAATCATAAGTTACACATATTTAGGTTAATTGACCCCTTTTATCTTGCTGAAGTCTACAAACGCCTCAACGGCATAACGGCAGTGCATGTAGAAGAATTCCGTAGTCTTATATTTAGGTATAAAGTCGATTTTCATGTATATACTCATTTAGCAATCGATATCGAAATGCTTCAAATCATTAGCTTACCATTGTTAAGTAAATTATCCCTCTTTATCTTACTGAAGTCTACAAAAGCCTTAGCGGCATAACGGCAGTGCATTCAGAAGAATTCCGTTATCATATATTTAGGTATAAAGTCGATTTTTTTGTATATACGCATTTAGCAATCGATACTGAAATGCTTCAAATCATTAGTTTAACATATTTAAGTTAATTAACCCTCTTTATCTTACTGAAGTCTACAAACTCCTTAACGGCATAGCGGCAAAGCATTTAGAAGAATTACGTAATCTTATATTTAGGTATAAAGTCGATTTTCTTGTATATACTCATTTAGCAATCGATATCGAAATGCCTCAAATCATTAGTTTAACATTTTTAAGCTAATTAACCTTCTGTATCTTACTGAAGTCTACAAACGCCTTAACGGCATAGCGGCAAAGCATTTAGAAAAATTACGTAATCTTATATTTAAGTATGAAGTCGATTTTCTTGTATACACTCATTTAGCAATCGATATCGAAATGCTTCAAATCATTAGTTTAACATATTTAAGATAATAAACCTTCTTTAACGAACTGAAGTTGGCATAAATCCATGGCGGCATAACGGCAGTGCATTTAGAATAAATCCTTAATCTTATATTTAGGTATAAAGTGGATTTTCTTGTATATACGCATTTAGCAATCGATATCGAAATGCTTCAAATCATTAGTTTAACATATTTAAGTTAAATAACCCTCTTTATCTTACTGAAGTCTACAAACGGCTTAACGGCATAACGGCAAAGCATTTAGAAGAATTACATAATCTTATATTCAGGTATAAAGTCGATTTTGTTGTATATACACATTTAGCAATCGATATCGAAATGCTTTAAATCATTAGTTTAACATATTTAAGCTAATTAACCTTCTTTATCTTACTGAAGTCTAAAAACGCCTTAGCGGCATAACGGCAGTGCATTCAGAAGAATTCCGTTATCATATATTTAGGTATAAAGTCGATTTTCCTGTATATACACATTTAGCAATCGATATCGAAATGCTTCAAATCATTAGTTTAACATATTTAAGTTAATTAACCCTCATTATCTTACTGAAGTCTACAAACGGCTTAACGGCATAAAGGCAAAGCATTTAAAAGAATTACGTAATCTTATATTTAGGTATAAAGTTGATTTGGTTGTATATACACATTTAGCAATCGATATCGAAATGCTTCAAATCATTAGTTTAACATATTTAAGCTAATTAACCTTCTTTATCTTACTAAAGTCTATAAAAGCCTTAACGGCGTAACGGCAGTGCATTTGGAAGAACTCCGTAATCTTATATTTTGGTATAAAGTCGATTTTCTTGTATATACTCATTTAGCAATCGATATCGAAATGCTTCAAATCATTAGTTTAACATATTTAAGTTAATAAACCTTCTTTAACGAACCGAAGTTGGCATAAATCCATGGCGGCATACGGCAGTACATTTGGAAGTATTCCGTAATCGTATATTTAGGTATAACGTCGATTTTCTTGTATATACGCATTTAGCAATCGATATCGAAATGCTTCAAATCATTAGTTTAACATATTTAAGTTAATTTACCTTCTTTATCTTACTGAAGTTTACATAAAGCCATAACGGTATAACGGCAGTGCATTTGGAAGAATTTCGTAATCTTATATTTAGGTATAAAATCGATTTTGTTGCATATACACATTTAGCAATCGATATCGAAATGCCTCAAATCATTAGTTTAACATATTTAAGTTAATTAACCTTCTTTACCATATTGAAGTTGATATAAAGCCACGGCGGCGTAACGACAGTACATTTGGAAGTATTCCGTAATCGTATATTTAGGTATAAAGTCGATTTTCATGTATATATGCATTAAGCAATCGATTTCGAAATGCTTCACATGACTTGTGTAACATATCTAAGTTAATAAACCCTCTTAAACGAACTAAAGTTAACACAAAGCCATGGCGGCATAACGGCAGTTCATGTAGAAGAATTATATAATCTTATATTTAGATATAAAGTCGATTTTCTTGTATATACACATTTAGCAATCGATATCGAAATACCTCAAATCATTAGTTTAACATATTTAAGTTAATTAACCCTCTTTATCTTACTGAAGTCTACAAACGCCTAAAAGGCAAAACGGCAAAGCATTTAGAAGAATTACATAATCTTATATCTAGGTATAAAGTCGATTTTGTTGTATATACACATTTAGCAATCGGTATCGAAATGATTCAAATCATTAGTTTAACATATTTAGGCTAATTAACCCTCTTTATCTTACTGAAGTCCACAAAAGCCTTAGCGGCATAACGGCAGTGCACTCAGAAGAATTCCGTTATCATATATTTAGGTATAAAGTCGATTTTCTTGTATATACACATTTAGCAATCGATATCGAAATGCTTCAAATCATTAGTTTAACATATTTAAGCTAATTAACCCTCTTTATCTTACTGAAGTCTACAAACATCTTAACGGCATATAGGCGAAGCATTTCTTAGAACTACGTAATCTTATATTTAGGTATAAAGTCGATTTTCTTGTATATACTCATTTAGCAATCGATATCGAAATGCTTCAAATCATTAGTTTAACATATTTAAGTTAATTAACCCTCTTTATCTTACTGAAGTCTACAAACGGCATAACGGCATAACGGCAAGCCATTTAGAAGAATTACGTAATTTTATATTTAGATATAAAGTCGATTTTGTTGTATATACACATTTAGCAATCGATATCGAAATGCTTCAAATCATTAGTTTAACATATTTAAGCTAATTAACCCTCTTTATCTTACTAAAGTCTACAAAAGCCTTAACGGCGTAACGGCAGTGCATTTGGAGGAATTCCGTAAACTTTTATTTAGGTATAAAGTCGATTTTCTTGTATATACTCATTTAGCAATCGATATCGAAATGCTTCAAATCATTAGTTTAACATATTTTAGTTAATAAACCTTCTTTAACGAACTGAAGTTGGCATAAATCCATGGCCGCATAACGGGAGTGCATTTAGAATAATTCCGTAATCTTATATTTAGGAATAAAGTCGATTTTCTTGTATATACGCATTTAGCAATCGATATCGAAATGCTTCAAATCATTAGTTTAACATATTTAAGTTAATTAACCTTCTTTATCTTACTGAAGTTTACATAAAGCCACAACGGTATAACAGCAGTGCATTTGGGAGAATTTCGTAATCTTGTATTTAGGTATAAAGTCGATTTTGTTGTATATACACATTTAGCAATCGATATCGAAATGCCTCAAATCATTAGTTTAACATATTTAAGTTAATTAACCTTCTTTAACATATTGAAGTTGATATAAAGCCATGGCGGCATAACGACAGTACATTTGGAAGAATTCCGTAATCTTATATTTAGGTATAAAGTCGATTTTCTTGTATATACTCATTTAGCAATCGATATCGAAATGCTTCAAATCATTAGTTTAACATATTTAAGTTAATAAACCTTCTTTAACGAACTGAAGTTGGCATAAATCAATGGGGGCATAACGGCAGTGCATTTAGAATAATTCCGTAAAGTTATATTTAGGTATAAAGTCGATTTTCTTGTATATACGCATTTAGCAATCGATATCGAAATGCTTCAAATCATTAGTTTAACATATTTAAGTTAATTAACGTTCTTTATCTTACTGAAGTTTACATAAAGCCATAACGGCACAACGGCAGTGCATTTGGAAGAATTTCGTAATCTTATATTTAGGTATAAAATCGATTTTGTTGTATATACACATTTAGCAATCAATATCGAAATGCCTCATATCATTAGTTTAACATATTTAAGTTAAATAACCTTCTTGAACATATTGAAGTTGATACAAAGCCATGGCGGCATAACGACAGTACATTTGGAAGAATTCCGTAATCTTATATTTAGGTATAAAGTCGATTTTCTTGTATATATGCATTTATCAATCGATATCGAAATGCCTCAAATCATTAGTTTAAGATATTTAAGTTAATTAACCTTCTTTAACATATTGAAGTTGATATAAAGCCATGGGGGCATAACGGCAGTGCATTTAGAAGAATTCTGTAATGTTATATTTATGTATAAAGTCGATTTTCTTGTATATACACATTTTGCAATCGATATCGAAATGCCTCAAATCATTAGTTTAACATATTTAAGTTAATTAACCCTCTTTATCTTACTGAAGTCTACAAACGCCTTAACGGCATAACGGCAAAGCATTTAGAAGAATTACGTTATCTTATATTTAGGTATAAAGTCGATTTTCTTGTATATACTGATTTAGCAATCGATATCGAAATGCTTCAAATCATTAGTTTGACATATTTAAGTAAACAAACCCTCTTCAATGCACTGAAGTTAACACAAAGCCATGGCGGCATAACGGCAGTGCATGTAGAAGAAATACGTAATCTTATATTAAGGTATAAATTCGATTTTTTTGTATATACACATTTAGCAATCAATATCTAAATGCTTCAAATCATTAGTTTAACATATTTAAGTTAATTATACTTTTTTAACGTTTTGAAGTTGATATAAAGCCATGGTGGCATAACGACAGTATATTTGGAAGAATTCCGTAATCTTATATTTATGTATAAAGTCGATTTTCTTGTATATACTCATTTAGCAATCGATATCGAAATGCTTCAAATCATTAGTTTAACATATTTAAGTTAATAAACCTTCTTTAACGAACTGAAACTGGCATAAATCCATGGCGGCATAACGGCAGTGCATTTAGAATAATTCCGTAATCTTATATTTAGGTATAAAGTCAATTTTCTTGTATATAAGCATCTAGCAATCGATATCGAAATGCTTCAAACCATTAGTTTAACATATTTAAGTTAATTAACCTTCTTTATCTTACTGAAGACTACAAACGCCTTAACGGCATAACGGCAAAGCATTTAGAAGAATTACGTTATCTTATTTTTAGGTATAAAGTCGATTTTCTTGTATATACTGATTTAGCAATCGATATCGAAATGCTTCAAATCATTAGTTTAACAAGTTAAGTTAATTAACCTTCTTTAACGTATTAAAGGTGATATAAAGCCAAAGCGGCATAACGACAGTACATTTGGAAGAATTCCGTAATCTTATTTTTAGGTATAAAGTCGATTTTGTTGTATATACACATTTATCAATCGATATCGAAATGCTTCAAATCATTAGTTTAACAAGTTAAGTTAATTAACCTTCTTTAACGTATTGAAGGTGATATAAAGTGATAGCGGCATAACGACAGTACATTTGGAAGAATTCCGTAATCTTTTATTTAGGTATAAAGTCGATTTTCTTGTATATATGCATTAAGCAGTCGATTTCGAAATGCTTCAAATCATTAGTTTAACATATTTAAGTAAATAAACCTTCTTTAACGAACAGAAGTTAACATAAAGCCGTAACTGCATAACGGCAGTGCTTTTAGAAGAATTCCGTGATCTTATATTTAGGTATAAAGTCGATTTTTTTGTATATGCGCATTTAGCAATCGATATCGAAATGCCTCAAATCATTAGTTTAACATATTTAAGTTAATTAACCCTCTTTATCTTACTGAAGTCTACAAACGCCTTAACGGCATAACGGCAAAGCATTTAGAAGAATTACGTTATCTTATATTTAGGTATCTATAAAGTCGATTTTCTTGTATATACTGATTTAGCAATCGATATCGAAATGCTTAAAATCATTAGTTTGACATATTTAAGTAAACAAACCCTCTTCAATGCACTGAAGTTAACACAAAGCCATGGCGGCATAACGGCAGTGCATGTAGAAGAAATACGTAATCTTATATTAAGGTATAAATTCGATTTTTTTGTATATACACATTTAGCAATCAATATCTAAATGCTTCAAATCATTAGTTTAACATATTTAAGTTAACTAAACTTTTTTAACGTATTGAAGTTAACATAAAGCCGTAACTGCATAACGGCAGTGCATTTAGAAGAATTCCGTGATCTTATATTTATGTATAAAGTCGATTTTCTTGTATATACTCATTTAGCAATCGATATCGAAATGCTTCAAATCATTAGTTTAACATATTTAAGTTAATAAACCTTCTTTAACGGACTGAAGTTGGCTTAAATCCATGGCGGCATAACGGCAGTGCATTTAGAATAATTCCGTAATCTTATATTTAGGTATAAAGTCAATTTTCTTGTATATAAGCATCTAGCAATCGATATGAAATGCTTCAAACCATTAGTTTAACATATTTAAGTTAATTAACCTTCTTTATCTTACTGAAGACTACAAACGCCTTAACGGCATAACGGCAAAGCATTTAGAAGAATTACGTTATCTTATATTTAGGTATAAAGTCGATTTTCTTGTATATACTGATTTAGCAATCGATATCGAAATGCTTCAAATCATTAGTTTAACAAGTTAAGTTAATTAACCTTCTTTAACGTATTAAAGGTGATATAAAGCCAAAGCGGCATAACGACAGTACATTTGGAAGAATTCCGTAATCTTATTTTTAGGTATAAAGTCGATTTTGTTGTATATACACATTTATCAATCGATATCGAAATGCTTCAAATCATTAGTTTAACATATTTAAGCTAATTAACCCTCTTTATCTTACTAAAGTCTACAAAAGCCTTAAGGGCGTAATAGTAGTGCATTTGGAAGAATCCCGTAATCTTATATTTAGGTATAAAGTCGATTTTCTTGTATATACTCATTTAGCAATCGATATCAAAATGCTTCAAATCATTAGTTTAACATATTTAAGTTAATAAACCTTCTTTAACGAACTGAAGTTGGCATAAATCCATGGCGGCATAACGGCAGTGCATGTAGAAGAATTCCGTAATCTTATATTTAGGTATAAAGTCGATTTTCTTGTATATAAGCATTTAGCAATCGATATCGAAATGCTTCAAATCATTAGTTTAACATATTTAAGTTAATTAACCTCTTTATCTCACTGAAGTCTACAAACGCCTTAACGGCATAACGGCAAAGCATTTAAAAGAATTGCATAATCTTATATTTAGGTATAAAGTCGATTTGGTTGTATATACACATTTAGCAATCGATATCGAAATGCTTCAATCATTAGTTTAACATATTTAAGCTAATTAACCCTCTTTATCTTACTGAAGTCTACAAAAGCCTTAGCGGCATAACGGCAGTGCATTCAGAAGAATTCCTTTATCATACATTTAGGTATAAAGTCGATTTTCTTGTATATACACATTTAGCAATCGATATCGAAATGCCTCAAATCATTAGTTTAACGTATTTTAGTTAATTAACCCTCTTTATCTTACTGAGGTCTCAAACGGCTTAACGGCATAACGGCAAAGCATTTAGAAGAATTACGAAATCTTATATTTAGGTATAAAGTCGGTTTTGTTGTATATACACATTTAGCATTCGATATCGAAATGCTTCAAATCATTAGTTTAACATATTTAAGTTAATAAACCTCTTTATCTTACTAAAGTCTACAAAAGCCTTAACGGCGTAACGGCAGTGCATTTGGAAGAATTCCGTCATCTTATATTTAGGTATAAAGTCGATTTTCTTGTATATACTCATTTAGCAATCGATATCACAATGCTTCAAATCATTAGTTTAACATATTTAAGTTAAAAAACCCCTCTTAACCACTAATTTAAACAAAAGCCTCGGCTAACGGCAGTGCATTGAAGAATTCCGT
>JAPZAG010000745.1:0-20769 GCA_027475135.1 Bactrocera correcta | reverse complement strand
ACATATCTGTACATACCAGAGAACGTATATTTATAGAGAAGGTCCAACAACGGACAAGCGTGTAAACTGTCAAAAGCTAACAAAATGCGATGGGTGCATTTCACCACATCTAGCTAAGAAGGAGAAATTTTTAACAGTAGCGCGTGAACAGAGCTGAGCATTAATTGAAAAGTATGCTCAGAAACATACATTGCTATTGCAGACGCATGTTGGCCTTTTGGCTTATGTATATTTTTATACGTTTATGTGCAATTGTATGTATTGATTTGTAAATTATTTTTCACAAATTGATTAGTTTTTAATTAATATATATAATATATATACATACATATATTCGTAGTTAATGTGTGAATAACAGTTAATTTTTAAATATTGCTTATATTTGGTAATATAATATAATTTCATATATGAATATGTTTGTATATATGCGATATTAAATGTACATATATATGTATACGAGATCCTAAAAACTTATATATTACAATTACATCCATATATTGTATGTAAATTACATTTATTCATTTAAATTTTCATAAGCATCTACATATTAGCACATAATTACATACATATGTATGTACATAAGTACAATTCAAATTCAAATCGTGATGTTATCATTTATCAGTAAAAAAATGTGCGCGCACTCCTCTATATGTATGTATGTCCATGCCAATGCATACGACATTGCCGAACAAATAATGTATACGCAAACCAATATTCAAATATGTGTGTACACATGTAAATATGTGCGAATGACATTCCCACACAAATAACGCATACACAACATACATACTTACTTACATGCGTTCACATGTAAATATGTCAGTCGCAAAAATTACGAATGTTGTTCTACAAAAATAACAATGGTTTCAAATAGCATCAGCAGCGTCATAAGTCAATATGGCAGCCAAACAGTCGATGCCCAAATTTGTAGAAAAACGCCTAACAACAACATTTTCATTCATGAACGAAAGCGCACTTTCAACAGGCAAACTTGCTTCATTCATAAAAACAAACACCATTACATCTCCCCGAGCATGTCTTTGCCAACAAGCGTCTTTTCGCGACGATGGCAAAAGCTAAAAATCATAAATTGAACAATTTCTGATATTTTGCTAGAAGGAAAAAGTGTCAACCCCGCAAAACTCGCAAAACACCGAAAGAAGTGACAAAAGTGGCAACATACTTTTGTCGATTTATAATATTTGTCAATTCTAAAATATTTTTCCATGGCTCGCAAAAATCTTCGTCGATATGTATGCAGACGCATGCGTATATATTCATACATATTTACGCAAGTTTGTTGGCAAAGCTGTTAGAGCGGCAAGGGAAGCGGTGACAATAGACGATCGTTTGCTTATTTTTTCGGCACAGCTCGGATTTTCTACCAACAACACAATGCTGTGTCGACAGATTGACTCGTTGACATGAAAGCAAAAAACGCGCTTCGCCATTGGTTGTCCGTGTCAACGGAGATTTCGCATGAAGCATTGAGTGTACATATTTACATACATATGTATGTCTAGACAAATTTACAAACATTATGCGTATGGTCTTTTTATATTTGTTTACATACAAACATAATTACATATGGGCAAATGTGCGACCGCTTGGTCTTTTAATATGATATCGAAAAGTTTATTGACCAAAGCAAATATTTATTTAAATATATTATATAATATGCATATGTATGTCGTACCAAACCTATATAAAATGCATATAGGTAGTAACACAAATTTTATCGAATTACTATATACATATGTGTATGTATTTGCAAAGATTTTATGGAATTCATCATAAAATAGCTCATACTTATGTGCTTTCATAACAAATACATAGATATGTATGTATATGTATATCGATCCATAAATTATATGCAGCATCGTTTGCGCATAGTAAAAAAGGGAATCTGTAAGCGTACATTCCTTAACATTGGAATTATCATTATTTTTCTCAATCAACACTGAAAATGCTCAATTCTGCTATTTTCGTGTCCCCTGATATTAAGTGGTGAAATGCGCTAATAATTTTCTGTGGTGAAATGCACTCATCCAAAACAGTAAATATCCCAAAATTGAAATATCCCTAAATTATTGACAGCGTGAACCTTCTCTATAAATATACGTTCTCTGGTATGTATTTACGGCATATGATGACATGGCATATATGCCGAAGCAGAGAATATGAAGAGACAGAAATATATCGTCACCTGAAATGCAAAATAACGTAACAACATTTTCGGAAATGTGAAGGGGCATGAATGAAACACGCAATAAAATGGAACATGAGTGAAAAAAAATTTAATTTTGGTTAAAACTGGTTTATATCTGAGTGCAGAACCTGAAAATGTTGAACATATGTTATATTATCTTTGTAATTTGAAGTGGTGAAGCATAGTCAATAAGACACTCAATTTCGAATTTTTTGATGATACGTTATTTTGCATTTCAGTTGACGATATGTACATATGTATGCATGCCCATGATTACACTCCTAACGATGAATTTCGTTTTGCTTGTTTATACATATTTTGTTTCACTTTTGACGTTGTTGACTCGGCTATAATCGCGTAAGCGGTGTCTACGCCAGTAAAGAAGAGAAGAAGAAGTTTCACTTTTGACAGCGAAAAATGTGTACAAAACACACCTCTCACACAGATAACATAAAGACATTTTTTATTGTGTTCTCTGACTCACATACCCAAGAATATGAAGAGTCATAAATATAAGTATGTAAATTAATTCCCGTAACGAGGGAATTTATAAAAAAATATATTTTTATATCCGCGAACGCGCGGATTAAAGAAAACGCTTGTAGTTCGCGTGGATTGCCAGATACAAATCTATCTTTATTTTTAAAATACTAGTATTTATACAATTTTGTTTTATTGACTTAAGGTTAAAGCTGAAGTTACATTTTTAGCTATGACAGCAATTTCCAGCAGAACGTTAAGCGTTCTGTTTTCTTTACAAATGTTATTGTTATGCCTTCTTGTGAGGGCGAGCGATATTGCTTTGATAAAAATGGATTATTGGAATCAGGACGGAAAAAGCATATTGAATTCTTAAATCATCAAAAACGTTAATAGTGTAATTGCAGAGTGCAAAGATACAATTTTGTTTACAGTTATGGTAAGGTTTCTATGCGGAGGCTATCGTTAACTCCCCCCTTCCTAAGATGAATCGTCCCCGATTCACTATTATTTTGAGTTAATTTATGTATTTGATTTAAAAGAGCATTATATGTGACTTCTTGCAATTGCACATTTTCTATTGGTTTGGGAATTTCGCGAGATTTTTTTAATTTTAATATTATGTAAGAAAAGAAAAGTATTCCCAAGATTAAAATTATGTACCAAAAATATGAATGGACTGTGATATGCTTATTCCGTTCTGCTAAAATGTTTATATTATCTAATTTCAACAGTTTATTAGTTGTTTCAATATATTCTAAAATTTCAAAATTATTGATATGGTTATTTTTCAGATAATTCCAGATTTTTGTTTCTATATTTTCATAAGTTTGATTATTAATTACTGTATTATTTTCAAATGTAATTAAATATGTTCCAGTTAGTGTTTGATTGTTTACAATATTTTTTCCTGAAATTAATATTGCTCCTGGTTTTATTTCTTCAATTTTCAAGTTTTTTCTTTTAGTTTTTTACATTTTCCTTGTTTTTTATTTAATATTTCTGACAAACATGTACTTTCTTTATTTAATTTGCAATATGTTTTTGTAATTTCAGTTTTACAATTTTGTATATTAAAAAAATTATTATTACAATATGTTATGTTTTGATAATTATAAGCTTACCATCTAATTGAGCTATGGCTCTTACATCGTAGTACTTACATGTTAGTTCTATTTTAGGATATTTAATATAAATTATTATTATTTTTTCTTTTTGGGCTATTTTAAATTTAGAGATGTCCATTAAATCTGTTATAGTCAAAATAGGGTTTTGGGTAATATGTTATGTTTTTCAATTCATCATAATGTAAAATTGTTGGATTTAAAATCCCCAAATTTTTCCAAAATTATTGTATTTATTAAATTTTGCAGTTCATGTGTAATATATTGGTTTCGTTTTCTTATTATTTTCCTGTTTATGGTATCGCCTTTAATATTATTTATTGTTTCAGTTAATTCTGTTATTATTTTAAAAAATTTCTGAATTGGTTGTAAATTGCTTATTATTATTTATTATCAGTTCGTCCAATTTATTATTAATTTTTACAATGTCGTCATGGTCTGGTGTACCAGCTATCCATTTCCAAAGAGTTCCTAATTCATTTATACCCCTTTTTTGCCGAAAATTAGTTTGTTTTAATTGTTCTAATAAAGTTTTTATTATCAAAATTTCAGATTCTGTTTCCTGTGTAATAACTCCTAAGCTATCGTGATTTTGTTCATTAATACTGTAAAAATTTCTATTTTCGTCTGCTATTATATTTTCAAAATAAGATAAATTAGTAATGTGGAATAGGTCCCCGTATTCTTCATAAATGGAAACATCTCCATTTTCGATAAGTACGTAGTCTTGTCGAGTATAGTCTATAACATCAGCGGTTGCTGAGCTGATTAGTGCAGTCAAAATTAAAATGATCATATTGGAAACCTATAAAATTATGATTTTATATTATCTTTATGAATAATTCTGTTTCTATTATTAATTATTATGTTATTCCCCAAGTTTTCTTTAACTTGTTGTTTCTTATACCTAGGTTGTAATTTATTTCTCTCTCCTATTATTTTTTCATAAATTATTTCTCCAGGGTGAAATGGGAAGCTTGTATTATTGCCTGAATACATTTGAGCAATTTTTTCTTTTACATGTCGCTCATTTAATTCTTCGAAACTATTCTCATCGGTAATATTGAGATTATTTATTTTTAAGATATTAATACCTCCTTTTTTTTGGAGTATATTTTTTTATTTTATTGTCGGCATTATCTTCGACTGGCGTCCTAGGATTTTCTTTTCCCAAGTAGTTTAAATTTCGTATTTTCATATTTTTATTTGGTTTTTCACGATTCTTTTTTTGTTTTATTTTGCCGGTAAAATCTTCGGCTGGCGGTGTAGAACTTCCTTGTTCCACAATAAATTTTTTATTTAATTTGCCGGTATTATCATCGGCTGGCGTTGTAGAACATTTTCGTTCCACAATAAATTTTTTATTTATTTTGCCGGTATTATCATCGGCTGGCGTTGTAGAACTTTTTCGTTCCACAATATATTTTTTATTTAATATGCCGGTATTATCATCGGCTGGCGTTGTAGAACTTTTTTGTTCCACAATATATTTTTTATTTAATATGCCGGTATTATCATCGGCTGGCGTTGTAGAACTTCTTTGTTCCACAATAAATTTTTTTAATATAATATTGCCGGTAGTTACTTCGGCTGGTTTTACGGAATCTTTATGTTCCTTAATTTTTTTATTTATACCGATATTTACCTCGGTTAAATGTGCAGAATCTTTTTGTTCCTCGATTTCTAAGTTTTCTCCTTTTTTATTTTCGAAATAAATGTTCATACTGTTTGCTTCATTTTTATTATTATTTTTTTCCATATAATTTATTTTCCTATTGGGCACGTCGATAAGTGCCTCAATTTTTTTAAGGAAATTATATCCTAATAGGAGATCCGATTCTATACCTTCTATTTCGTAGAAAATTTCCTCGACCCCAAATATGGTTATTATATGGTAATGCTTTATTATGGAATAGCCGTTCACGGTTTTTATCCGTTTATAAATGGCTAGTTCCTTTTTGTTATTATAAACCTCAGGCTTAATGTAGCAAGAGGTTGCTCCTGTATCGATTAGAGCCTTTAAACTTTTCTTTATTTTTGAGTCGTAGAGCTTTAGATAGGGGAGTTCATCCCCTCTTTGTCTAAAAAATGACTTTCATTCATGTTGTTTATCTTCTGGGTTTTCTCCTGTGGGCGAAAGCTATAATTGCTTTCCCTTGGTCGTTTTATTCCTTGGATGTTTCTATTTGGAATATACCTATTTGGTTGGTCCATATTGGCTTGATGGCTTGTAGTGGCCAATGGTTTTCCAAAATTTTGGTATTTATGGCTATTGTTTAGTTGGGGCTTTGGGTAATTTTCCCTTCGGTATGATCTAGACATAGATGGATCTATGTCCATTGGTTCTGGTTTTGGCATGTTGCTCCTCTGATGAAATCGTAAATTATTACTTGGATAAAACTGTTTAACTCTTGTCCTATCATTTGCAAAATTTTGTGCAAATCGAGCTCTCTGATTATTGGACTCTAATTCCTGAGCTTTGGCCAATGCGTCGGGCAAATCTTCCGGACAGAGGGAAAATATAATATCTCTTAATGGAGCGTTAAGCCCAGTTATAAATATTCTAAGAGCCTGGTCTCTATTCTTTTTATTCAATTCTTTTGTTATTGGTGCGGCCCCTCCATAAGTCATAATGGTTTTATTAATCATCAACGTTAGTTTTTTGTTAACTAAATTATAATATTCAATGACCGTCATTGAGCCTTGTCGTAGAACACTCATTTCTTGTTCTATGATATGTATCGGACGTTTGTCCGAATACGCAAAATCGAGACGCGCAATTATCGCGTCAAAATTTAACACAGTACCATGGTTGGTTAATGTGTCATTTGCTTCTAGTGTAATTTTGTTACGCAAAATCGTAAGGGCTGCGAAGTACTTTCGGCTACCTCTTACATATAAGCTCATAACGTTATGTGCGGCTTCGCGCCAGCTAACATAAGCGTTTATCCTTCCTGAGAATTCCGGTAAGGATTTTATAACATCTAGTGACTCATGACATTGAATGTTGTCATTTATTATTTCCGTCTGAAAATCTGTTACTCTGTGTGTTTCAATTTCAACTTGATTTTTTAATCTGTCAATTTCTTGCCTTAATGTAATATTGCTTTCCGCAATTAGGCGCGTAATTAAATCTACCGTTAATCCTGCCTCATTAGTCATGATTAATTATTATTATTTTTTTAGTTTAGAGAAAGAACTTTCTTATTATTTTATACTTGTATAATCTCTTCTAGGAAGAGATGCTCTTCTACTCTGGAGGGTCCTATTATGTAGGATTCGCAGAATTGAGCTAAGTTATGGGGGTCTTTTTATTTTGTTATGCGGCTGGTCGAGCCTTAATTTATATTTGTATAATCTCTTCTAGGAAGAGATGCTCTTCTATTCTGGAGGGTCCTTTTATGTAGGATTCGCAGAATTGAGCTAAGTTATGGAGGTCTTTTTATTTTGTTATGCGGCTGGTCGAGCCCTAATTTATATTTGTATAATCTCTTCTAGGAAGAGATGCTCTTCTATTCTGGAGGGTCCTTTTATGTAGGATTCGCAGAATTGAGCTAAGTTATGGAGGTCTTTTTATTTTGTTATGTGGCTGGTCGAGCCTTAATTTATATTTGTATTTTATCGCAGTTAATCGCAGAGTTTTTTTTATTTTAAGCTGGAGGGTCCCCCCGAAGGTGGTGAATCGCAGCTTTAATTTATTTTATTATTGGTTGCACAAACTAGAAATTATGTTTTATTTTTTTTCTGGGGCACTTTTTCTCTTCGTGATCCCCACCGCAATTTTTACAATAGTATAATCTAATATACTTAGGTTTAGTTTGGGTGTTCCCCATAAATACATATATATATATATATATAATTTATAATTTTAACATATTTATTTTAATTTTAACTTACTAATATATATTCCGTCGCTGTCAATAAATTCCCGCTGATGATGCTGATAATAGTTGCTTTAGATACAGTAAGCTGGTCAATTCCATGAAAAATCGCACTAGGCTCGTTGTTGAAGCTAAGGGGGGTCATATGTATATTTGACGATGAGTGGTCTCCCTCCAAAATCCCTTTATTTTCTTGCTGTTCTCTGCTTCTGTTGCTTTTGTTGCCGCTATTTATTGTTCTTGTTGTTTTGTAATTATTTCTGCTACTGTTGTTGCCTCTGTTACTTAGTTGTTTTTGAGTTCTTGCTTTGTTTTTGTTGTTAGTGTTCTTAAGCACTTGCTTTGTTCTTGTTGTTTTTATAATTATTTCTGCTACTGTTGTTGCTTCCGTTACTTAGTTGTTTTAGAGTTCTTGCTTTATCTGGTATTAATTCTTTTAATTGACCCTCTTTTTGTATTTGTTGGGGCGTGTTATCACTTTAATTATGTTTTGATTTTCACTTAAAATCTGGCTTTATAATTCATCAATTTTTAACTGAGATAAACAAGCAAAACGATCCGTTATTTTAACTTTTTATTTGTGGTAAGCACTTTTTTTGAATTCATGCCCCACGTTGGGCGCCAATTAATTCCCTTAACGAGGGAATTTATAAAAAAATATATATTTTTATATCCGCGAACGCGCGGATTAAAGAAAACGCTTGTAGTTCGCGTGGATTGCCAGATACAAATCTATCTTTATTTTTAAAATACTAGTATTTATACAATTTTGTTTTATTGACTTAAGGTTAAAGCTGAAGTTACATTTTTAGCTATGACAGCAATTTCCAGCAGAACGTTAAGCGTTCTGTTTTCTTTACAAATGTTATTGTTATGCCTTCTTGTGAGGGCGAGCGATATTGCTTTGATAAAAATGGATTATTGGAATCAGGACGGAAAAAGCATATTGAATTCTTAAATCATCAAAAACGTTAATAGTGTAATTGCAGAGTGCAAAGATACAATTTTGTTTACAGTTATGGTAAGGTTTCTATGCGGAGGCTATCGTTAACTTGCATACATACATACATATGTATGTATATTTATGTCTCTTCATATTCTTGAGTATGTGAGAGAGCTGTATTTGTACACAAATGTAGCTGTTAAAAATGGAGTATCAAAGAACTTATTTTTCTTCAATATTCCCTGATTGCCCATACATGCTATGGCATCATATGCCGTACATACAAATAATGTACATGTAAGTATATATGAATGTATGAACATGCAGATCAATGCGCGCACATGCGTATACATGCATTCATATGATCATGTGCAGATATGTACATAAGATTAATATGATAGAATATGCATTATTATGTAAAAATCAAATAAAATTATTAAATATGCAAGTCCAAATTGACTATAAATATTATTATGCATGCATTCATACCTCATATCATAATTATTTTTACATGCCAATATGGAAATGCCGACGGCAAAACACAAAAGCATATGTACATACATCCTTACAATGCTGTGGCTAGGAGTATCATAAGGAGCATGCATACATACATACATATGTATGTATATTTATGTCTCTTCATATTCTTGAGTATGTGAGAGAGCTGTATTTGTACACAAATGTAGCTGTTAAAAATGGAGTATCAAAGAACTTATTTTTCTTCAATATTCCCTGATTGCCCATACATGCTATGGCATCATATGCCGTACATACTTATATTATTTCTCTTCATACTCACTGGTGGAGTATGTGAGAGAACTGTTAAAAATATTAACATTTCACATCGTGAATTCTGTGGTTGTAAGGTGAAATTCTGCATCACAATCTTATAAAATGTTCGACATCGAACCTGCACCTTCTCTAACTATACTTTACATTCTCTGATCAGATCAAGGAATTCGCCGTGCTCGCTGCTATTTGGCAGAATTGAGCACGTGCAGTGGCAGCAAAATATGTAAAATGACTGAGAATAAATAAAGAGAATTGCTTTGTAGAAAAATATATAAATTATACATACAAAGTCACACAAAGAATGTAAAAAAGTATTCTCCGAGTGACATATGCATGCTTATATTTTATTATATGAACCGGTGTCACACATGCGTGATTATTTTTGTATCAAATGAACCATTTTTTTTTCGAAAAATGGTAAAAATTTTAATTTTTTAATCGGGAAAAATTAGGAAAAATTATATTAATTTTATTTCTCTTAATTTTTATTTTTTAACTTTTAAATAAATTAATATTTATTTCGACTATTAGAAAGTGAAGATGTGCAAAATGTTCTTCATTTCTTCAAAAAAATTAATGACCTTCTTGAAATATGCATATTCGTATTATTTCGTTATCATTTCCATATTTGTACCAATGGAATTTCTATGGCATATACATACATACTTACATTATTTCTTTGGCGCATTTGTATGTTTACGAAAGCAAATGCGAGCCACATACATATGTACATACATACATTCATAATAACAAGTGCCGCACGCATATTTTCGCATTTCCTTTGTCACAACATTGGTAAAAAATCCAAGCTGTGCCGAAAAAAATAAACGAATGGCCGCCGATTGTCACCGCTTCCCTTGCCCCTGTAGCAGCTACGCTATCCAACGTGCGTAAGTATGTATGTGTGTATACGTATGAGCATGAAGACATATCGACGCAGATTTTTGTCACGGAAAAATATTTTAGATAAATATTGTAAATCGACAAGAGCTATATGGCCACTTTTCTCACTTCTTTCTTAGAGCAAACACCAGAAGATGTTCATTTATGATTTTTAGCTTTTGCCATAAAATAAAAGGCAAAAATTAAAAATAAATTCTGTTCAGATTCGAACCAGCGTACTCACCGCGGCTTTTCAAGCACTTACCACCAGCACTACTATTGACTCTCATATTGCATTGTCCTAATTATGGTTTGGTTATGCATGAAAGAAATATACAATGAATCGCCGATTGTTACCGCTTTCCTTGCTGCTGGAACAGCTTCGCCAACAAACTATGGTAAATATGCATGCATATGTATGAGCTTGCATACATATCGACGCAAATTTTTGCGAGCCACGGAAAAATACTTATTTTAAAATTGACAAATATTGTAAAGCATCAGAAAGTTGTTCAATTTATGATTTTTAGCTTTTGCCATCGCCGCGAAAAAACGCTTCTGGGCAAAGGCATGCTCGGGGAGATGTTACGGCGTCTGTGTATATGAATGAAGCGAGGTCGCTTGTGGCATATGCGCTTGCGTTTATGTTGTAAAATTTACTACATTTGGGCTTCGCCAATTCGGCTGCCTTATTGACTTGTGATGCTTCTGCTATTTGGACAATTGTTGTTTTCGTAGAACAATGCTTCAGTTTTTTGTTGGTGACATATTCACATGTGTACGCACATGTATGTTTGTATGCTTGTGCATTATTTGTTCGGAAGTGTATAAAAATATATGTACATATAAGTGTATATGAATGTACAGGGTAGGCCATTTAAAGTTGACCCATTTGCCCATTTGCCAAAATTAAGGCGTCGCGGATAATCAGCTGGGTTTAGTTTTTGTGCCATTTGAATTTTATATGGAAACATCTTCAAATCTTTATGAATTATGCGTCGGAGAGTGGTGCGAGAGATGTCTAATTCCTGAGAGCGGCGATAACTCGATGTCGATGGAGTCTCCTCAATACTGGCTCGTACAGCTTCGATATTTTCATCAGAACGTCTTGTGCGTTGTCTGGATGCATGACTGGCATTACTGAGATTACCGGTGTTCACAAATTTTGCGTATAAAGACTTAATTGTGTTCTTAACTGGAGCACTTTTCACTTTATTTTTTTTTGCGAAACGCACGTTGAGTTAACACAATTGAAAAGTTATTTTGAATATAAAGCTGAACAATTTCAGCGCGTTCTTTTGGAGTGTACTGTTCCATGGTATAAATTGTCTTCGAATGACGCTTCTAACGCGGTATGACATTAGCCGATTTGTCAGCGCTGTTAAAAGTTACAGCGTTGCCAGATGGGTCAACTTTAAATGGCCTACCCTGTATAAACATGCAGATCAATGCGCGCACATGAAATACATTGATAAGTGATAAAATCATTTAGGATATTCACAAGGTGTCATAGTGTGTCATATCGTCATATTGCCAAATTTTTTTGTGACTGTCATACCACGACTGTTGTTTTTTCATATGCAAAATTAAAATATGACTGATACAACACTGCGTGGTATGTTTCTTGAGTTCGCTATTCTATCAGCTGTATTTGTTTACTTTCTTATTATTGGCGTTTAGGTGTTTGAAATTAATAAATTTAATAAATTTCGTTATTAATATGGAAGGAAACCACGATATTCAGGTAAATTAAGTTGAATATAAGTGAAATAGAAAATATTTTGATGTTTATGTGGTTGCAAATGATTTTATTGCAGTGTAAACCAAAACGCCGCCGTTTCAACCCGGTACATAAGTGAAAGTATGACAAAATATTACATACAACAGTTAAGGGTGCTCACAAGTGTCGTATTTTTTAAGAATATTAAAATATGACATAAGACATACAACAAAGCTTGTGAATTGCCTAATTGTTTGAATTTCTGGACGCGCACATGCGTATACATGCAATCATATGAGCAGATAATAAGATTATGATATGAGCATGTGCAGAGGCATAAGATAATATGATATATGTACATATATATTATTATGATAAATTAAATTTCTATTAGTAATAAATACATTTAAAATATTTATTAGTGTAGTATATTATGTAAAATCAAAGAAAATTGTTAAATATGCAAGTACAAATTGACTATCAATATTACTATGCATGCATTCATGCAAAATTATACTCATATCATAATTATGTATACATTTCAATATTCAATTGCCGACGGCAAAACGCCAAAGCATACATAGTTGCATACATTGCGATTCCCAAGTTGAAAAATTGAAGTATGAAAATATCACAATGCTGTTGTTGGGAAATCATAAGGAGCATGCATGCATATGTTTATGTCTTCATATTGAATTCATGCATACATATATTTATATCTCTTCATATTCTTGGGTATGTGAGACAGAGAACATAATGTGTTTTGTACACATTTTTCGGTGTCAAAAATGAAACAAAATATAAACAAACAAAACGAAATTCTTCCTTGTGAATGTATTTGTGTCTCTTTATATTCTATGCTTTGGCATATATGCCATTGCATCGTATGCCGTAAATACATATATTTATTTCTATCCATATTCTCTGTTAGAATATGTGAGGGAATTGTAAACAATGTTAAAATTGTGAAGCGAATTCCGACCTACAATGTCAACAAATGCGGCGAATTCCTTGATCTAAATCTATCAAATGTTCGCAGTCGAACCTGCACCTTCTCTATACTTTACATTCTCTGCATGAGCGTAATTATTCGGTCACAGAAAAAGAGCTTTTGGCTATTGTCTGGGCTGTCGGATATTTTCGCCCATATTTGTATGGCGTTAAATTTAATATTACATCCGATCACCAGCCGTTAAAATGGTTGTATACAAAAACGCAAGGGAAAGATGCAAATCCAAGGGTTTACCGATGGTTAGTAAGACTAAGCGACTTCAATCTAAACATCGATTACATTACGGGAAGAAATAGCCACGTAGCAGATTTTTTAAGCAGAATCAATTCTGATACTCATGAGATAAACGTAGGTAATGACGACAGTTCAAACTCCTTAAATAATAACGGAGGTGAGGATACAATTGCAATGCATCCACAAGCTGATGATAGAAGTAATTACATTGTCTTTTTAGATACAGTAGTATCTTCAAATTATATTTACAAGCACTAAAAGTAAAGAATTCGAAATTATAAATAATAAAAGAAAGATTTACATCAGTTAAAAAGATCTAAGTAATAATTTAAACGAAGTTTTAGAACGAAACATTTCAGGTTCAAGAATTGGATTTATACAGATTTCGACGACAAAAAATACAATATCTTACAACAAAAAATTGTAGATATATACAAAAATAAACCAAATTTCAAATTTTTCAGATGTTCTTACAACGCAAAAGATATGGCTTCAGAAAACGATACCTTTAAACAGATTCACATGTACCATAAAAACGAAACAGGTCACACTGGTATTAATGAAAACTACGAAGGATTGAAAAAATTTATATATTATCCAAATTTAAAAATTTTAATACAGAAGTATTTTAATAATTGCGCTACATGCAATAGAATAAAATACGATCGCCAACCAGTGAAACCTAAGTTCGCAACGACCGAAACCCCAAAGGATAAGAATCAAATCATACATATGGACATTTACAGGAATTCAAAATCAAATTTTTTTAACATTTATAGATCGCTTTTCAAAATTTGCTACTGCCTACTACTTTAAGGACTGAAATCACCAAACAATAATTGAGAAACTAAGGCAATACCAATCACAGAAAGAACACTTTGAAACACTGATAACAGACAACGAATTTAAAAGCGTAAACATTAGGGATTACCTCAGAGCAGAAAATATAAATTTACATCTAACAAAACCAAATAATCATACTGAAAACGCCGACATTTAGAGGTTACATAATGCACTAATTGAAAAAATTAAAAAATAACTTGTTAAGTGTTGTTGTTGTTGTTAAGTTATGTAGCCTAACATTACAGTCTGGCAACTATCCCTCCAGTAACCTCATTACGATATTTAATACATATGTACGATAATAAGGTCTCTTATAAGCATAATAAGAATATTAAAAGTAGTCTTAAGATTCATTTCACAAATAAATGTTGTATATATATTATACTAACATACCTCGCATATTTCTTCGATATTAATTTTGTTACAAATATCTTAACTTATGTTTACTCAAATATATGTTGTTTAAAAAGGAATAGTAGAATATTTCTTACGAACTATTGGCTGTTCTCTCTTGCTCTTTCTGTCCTGCACGTTTCTGCTTCCTCAGCTTTTCGTCATATTTGCAATGTTGCAACGAATACTTGTTACTTTTTTACTCAGCCGACGCACTTTAGCGATTTCACGATATTCTCAGTCGATGTCGCGACTGCATTTTTTCTCGTTAGACTCTGATCCAACGTCACTTTAAAGTTCTAATGATTCACGAATTACTGATTGCTCTTTTTTGCTTTGCCGACGCACTTTTGCAATTGCACGATATTTACAGTTAATGTCGCGACTGCGCTTTTCTGGAACATTCGTAAGACGCTGATTCGGCGTCACTTCATATAAAGTTTTAAATTTGCTGTACTAATGTCTTCTTGTATATACATATGTATTTATATAACCCCGAACTTACACGCACTCACATACAAACATATATAATCTTATGATGTATGCCGAATTTTTTTTTCGCTGTACTTGGTCGAGCCCCCAATTGTGGGATTTGCCACTGCTAAGGTATGTTACACTTGAAACGTGCAAAAGTACGTATTTACCGTATACAAATATAAGTATACTATGCTATACTCGTCAATAAGAGTACACTGTGTTTATACAAGGTTCGTTCCAAAGTAAACAGGACTTAAAAAAAACGGAACAAATAGATTTTTCGGCTAAATCAATCCAAATAGTCACCTTCTGCTTCAATACAGCTTTTTCCAAGGTCCAAGAGCATGTCGAACAAGTGTTTTAGTTCGTTGACCGGTATGGCCGCCAATATGCAGGTGCAAGCCTTTTGAATGGCCTTTACGTCTGCATAACGCTTTCCTTTCATGGGCAAATGCCTAATGTTCGGTAAAAAAGAGTTAAATCGGTGTTTTGGAGATATTCAATTCCAATGATGAATTCACGCACAGTTTCGATGGAATTTCCGGTGAATACGGTTTTAGATTGGCCCACATGTTGATTGCCATTTATGTCCTCACGACCACTTTGAAAACGCTGAAACCACTTGCGCACTCCACTACGGGGTAGGCAATCATCGCCATAAACTTGTTTCATCAATTGAAACGTTTCGGTAAAAGTTTTACCAATTTTAAAATAAAATTTAATGTTGGCACTTTGTTCTAAGCTCATTTTCGCACCGATAGCACACACATACTGACACTTAAAACGCAATAACTTCTTTTCCAATCAATGAAATGTCATGTATCACTGGACAATCGATAACGATAGCAGATTCTACCGCATACGTCGACATATAGATGGAGTCACCAGGAGGCGCTAGATTCAAAAAACATCAGTAAACTTTTTTATAACTTTTTGATTCCAAAAGTATTACGAAAATTGTGTTTATTTTATCACTATCATCCTACTATTATAAAGGAGAAACTTTATGAGTATGTGTGTTTGTTACTTCTTCACTTCTCAATGGCTGGAGCCATTTTAATAAAATTTGATAGCGAGTTAGTCGATGTCCTGGAATAACACGTAGGTGGAAAATGGAGTTGGAGCGGTTGGATTTTCGTTAAACCACCTCTAGGTAAATCAGGCCGCGCGGAGGGTTGCACATAACAAACAACGTTGATCGGAACGGACAGGTCACGTTGTCGGAACAATGCGATTTAAAATAGTATATAAATATTTATATAAATGTATGTATATAGTTTTGGATTCATAAAGAGCTCAACTTCTTGGCACTTTATGTCAGCTCTACAGTTAAAAATAAAAACACTGAGCTTCTTTGCTTAGGTCTAATCTTTGACTGAATCTTTCTTTATTTCAATTTGTTGCTTATATTCTAATTTAAAGTGCGCGCAGGCACTTATACATGTGTTTATATTTGCTTACATACATACACACATCTGCATGCATTCCAGAAGAATTTGTTTTATCATCAGAAAATGTGTAGGCAAACTTGATTCGTTTCAAGATAGAGTTCGTGAATGAAGTCTATCTTGAAATGGATATTGCTTATTTATTATTTTTCTTCTAGGGAGTGTATGTCAATATGTTACTTCTCCACCCCTATATTCAATGGTCTCCATTGAATGCTGCCAAGTTTTCTTATTATTACTAGTGATTATAAAACTTACTTATGATTGTAAAAGTATAGTTTTAATTTTGAGCTTGACATGGTCCAATTATTTTTCTTGTGTTTTTCTCATTTGAAAGAGGTTGAATTTGTAGCTATACATTTAAATTCGTATTTTTATTTCTCTTATATATTATACATTTTAACAATATTCCTATTGCTATTAATAATATTATTAGTATGCTTTTGCCATAATTAACATTTTTGTGTATTTTTAATTCTTATAACTTTTTAATATTTTTTTCTTGATTTATTATTATCTCTGAGAAATGTATTACTTTTTCAAACTGTAATACATCAGTTTCTTTTTCAGGGACAATATATCTTTTGTCTACAGTAACTTTTTGGTTTTGAAATGAAATGAAAAATTTATTAACGCATTTCCTTCGAGTGCAATTTCTCTGTTGTCACAGTTTTGTTTCATTTCTATTTTATATGCATTTTTAATCAGGATAATATCGTCTTCGATATCTTCAATCGTTGTGTAATTGTTATATTCGTATTTACATTGTTAAAACGAACATATGTTAATTTCTTTTAAGTTTTTAAAATGTGCTCCTTTTGTATATTTATATATTTTGTTTCGCATAGTAATTGCATATTTCTGGTCTCCTTTCACTTCAAAATGTTGCCTATTAGAAAAAGGCGTTATTAGTATTGTAATTTTCGCCATATTAATCCTGAAATTTAAATTTTCGTTTAACTTGAGTCTTGGTTGCTGTTTTAAATGTTGAATCTTTAGATATTAAATGATTTCCCTCTTCTTTAAAGTTGTCTACTCCCTTTATCTTGGTTGTGTTTTGTTAACTCTATGATTCTTTATATATTTATTCTGAAAATCTTTACCCTGTTTTCTTTTTTATTGATATTATTTATTATATTTTCTTTTTGCTTTTGTAATTTTTCCGCAAGTTTGTTTAGTTCTTGTTCAGAAAGTAAGTTATTTATGAAATCAATTGGCCTCTTTTTTGTCGTAGAATGTATGGTATTATTATAAGCAGTTATTGCTTTGAATACTTTCTCTTTCAAATTGTCGTTGTTATTTTCATCAGCATTAAAAAGTCTTGGGTGTTCATTCAAAGTTAAGTGTAATATTTCAACATCTGCATTTCCTGTTTTGTTATAAGTGGTCCTTAGGTGTAGGTTTATTTTATTATCTTCTAAGAATTGTTTTATTGGTACTGTATCTAATTCATTGTCTGTTACTAAAGTTTCCGGTTTGCCTAAATATTGAATTCTTTATTTAAGGCATTTACAATTGATATCCAAGTTCTGTCCTTTAATGATTTGGCTGTTGCATATTGTGTTAATTTGTCGATGCTTGTAAGGTACATTATGCCTTTTTGTGGGTACCAAATATCAAAATGAACAATTTCATTATGTTTTTTAGGAGTTTTCGTAATATTTAAACTATGTTTGATAGGGTTTCTGTCGAACTTCGCCTTATTGCATATTTCACAATTATTTATGTATTTTTGTATTTCTTTTCGTAATTTGGGGTGATAGTGTGTCTTTTTTATTTACTCAAATATTTCATTTATTCCCCTGTGATTATTTTCCTGATGTTTCTCTTCTATCAATGTTAAGAGTTCTCCTTTGTCTGTTACATCTTTTAAAATTATGTTTGATTTCATTATTTTTAGATTTGCATTATTTGCGAAAAATTTTATATATAACTCTTGAATTTGTAGAAATAATTTGTCATCTGGGCAGTAAATTACGATTAATCCTTTTTAAGGTAGGTTCTCTTGCAATATTTGTAAAATGTCGCTTTCAAGTGTTACATTTATTATGTTTCTTATTTTCCTTTGATGTATTAATTTCTTTGTTACTGATTGCCTTTGCGCTCTTTGAATTATACGTTGATTTTTATTTATATTGATTGCATTTTCTGTTATTTTTATGAAATATGTATGTGCTATCCGTTTTTGCACTATGTACAGTATCAATGTCAATTCTACCATATTATTATTTTCATAATTTAGTCTGCTTAGACCATCTGCAATTACATTTTCTTTACCTTTAATGTATAAAATATCGAAATCAAATTCATTGAGTTTAATTTTCCACCTTTGTAATTTTGAATTAGGTTCCTTTATATTAGTTAACCAAACCAGTGGGCGATGATCTGTTTTAATGGTGAATCTGCAACCAAAAAGATATGGGCGAAAATATTTAGTGGCCCACACTATGGCTAACAACTCTTTCTCATGTCCATTCAAGTACGAATGGCAAATGAAATTGTTTTGTTATCTTGCATAAAGGCTGCTCCTAGAGCAGAATTACTCGCATCTGTCACAAGAGTAAAAGTTTTTGTGAAATCTGGGTGGATTAAAATGGGGTAACTTTTTATCAACATTTTTAATTTAAAGAAAGAATCTTTGTAATCTTCGTCATTAATGTTTATTTTTGAGCCTTTTTTTAATATTTAATTAAATGGTATGCTATTTTAGAGTAATCTTTAATAAACTTCCTATAGTATCCCGTAATACCTAAAAATGCTTTTATTTCCTTAACACTTCTTGGAAAAGGTATCTTTTCTATTGCTTCCACTTTTTGATGGTTTGGTTTAATACCATCTTTTGTAATAAAGTGACCTAGGAATTTTATTTCTTGTCTTCTTCTTCTTAATTAGCGTTGGCACCGCCTACACGCTTATATCCGAGTCAACAACAGCGCGCCAGTGGATATTCCAAGCGAAGCCAGGTCCTTGTCCACTTGGTCCTTCCAACGGAGTGGAGGTCTTCCTCTTCCTCTGCTTCCCCCGGCGGGTACAGTGTCGAATACTTTCAGAGCTGGAGTGTTTTCGTCCATCCGGGCAACCATGACGCTGAACTATGCCAATGTCGTCGTACATCTCGTACAGCTCATCGTTCTATCGAATGCGTTGTTCGACGTGGCCAATGCGCAAAGAACCGTAAATCTTTCGCAGAACCTTTCTCTCGAAAACTCTTAAGGTCGACTCATCGGTTGTTGTCACCGTCCAAGACTCTGCACCGTATAGCAGGACGGTAATTATGAGCGACTTATAGAGTTTGGTTTTGTTCGCCGAGAGAGAACTTTACTTTTCAATTGCCTACTCAGTCCAAAGTAGCACCTGTTGGCAAGAGTAATTCTGCGTTGGATTTACAGGCTGACATTGTTGATGGCGTTAATACTGGTTCCTAAATAAAAGGAATTATCTACAACTTCAAAGTTATGACTGTCAACAGTGACGTGAGAGCCAAGTCGCGAGTGCGACGACTGTTTGTTTGATGATAGGAGATATTTCCTCTTGCCTTCGTTCACTGCCAGACCCATTTCTTTTGCTTCCTTGTCCAGTCTGGAGAAAGCAGAACTAACGGCGCGGGTGTTGAGGCCGATGATATCAATATCATCGGCATACGTCAGCAGTTGTACACTCTTATAGAAGATGGTACCTTCTCTATTTAATTCTGCAGCTCGAACTATTTTCTCCAGAAGCAGGCTGTAAAAGTCGCACGAAAGGGAGTCGCCTTGTCTGAAACCTCGTTTGGTATCGAACGGCTCGGAGAGGTCCTTCCCGATCCTGACGGAGCTTTGGGTGTTCCTCAACGTCAGTTTACACAACCGTATTAACTTTGCGGGGATACCAAATTCATAAATTGCTGCATAGAGGCAGCTGCTGTTCGTGCTGTCGAAAGCAGCTTTGAAATCGACGGGTCTTTTCCAAGATTTGGCGCATGGTGAATATCTGGTTGGTTGTTGATTATCCAGGTCTAAAGCCACATTGATAAGGTCCAATCAGTTTGTTGACGGTGGGCTTTAATCTTTCACACAATACGGTCGATAGAACCTTATATGCGATGCTGAGGAGGCTTATCCCACGGTAGTTGGCGCTGATTGTGGGGTCTCCTTTTTTATGGATTGGGCATAGCACACTTAAATTCCAATCGTTGGGCGTGCTTTCGTCCGACCATATTTTACAAAGAAGCTGATGCATGCTCCTTATCAGCTTTTCGCCGCCGTGTTGGAATAGCTCGGCCGGCAATCCATCGACCCCTGCCGCTTTGTTGTTCTTCAGGCGGGCAATTGCCATTCGAACCTCTTCATAGG
>JAPZAG010000744.1:0-54196 GCA_027475135.1 Bactrocera correcta | reverse complement strand
GTAACATTTTTAAGTTAATAAACCTTCTTAAACGTATTGAAGGTGATACAAGGCCATGGCGGCATAATGACAGTACATTTGGAAGAATTCCGTAAACTTATATTTAGGTATAAAGTCGATTTTGTTGTATAAATATACGCATTTAGCAATCGATATCGAAATGCCTAAAATCATTAGTTTAACATATTTAAGTTAATTAACCTTCTTTAGCGTATTGAAGTTGATATAAAGCCATGGCGGCATAACGACAGTACATTTGGAAGAATTCCGTAATCTTATGTTTAGGTATTAATTCGATTTTCTTGTATATACACATTTAGCAAGCGATATCGAAATGCTTCAAATCATTAGTTTAGCATATTTAAGTAAGTTAAACTTCTTTAACGTGCTGAAATTTATATAAAACCTTAACGGTATAACTGCAGTGCATTTAAAAGAATTCCGTAATCTTATATTTAGGTATAAAGTCGATTTTTTTGTATATACACATTTAGCAATCCATATCGAAATGCTTCAAATCATTAGTTTAACATATTTAAGTTAATTAACCCTCTTTATCTTACTGAAGTCTACAAAAGCCTTAACGGCATAACGACAGTGCATTTAGAAGAATTCCGTAATCTTATATTTAGGTATAAAATCGACTTTCTTGTATATACGCATTTAGTAATCGATATCGAAATGCTTCAAATAACTGGTTTATCATATTTAGGTTAATTGACCTTCTTTATCTTACCGAAGTTTACATAACGCCATAACGGCAGTATATTTGGGTGAATTCCGTAATCTTTTATTTAGGTATAATATCGATTTTCTTGTACATACACATTAAGCGATCGATATCGAAATGCTTCAAATCCTTAGTTTAGCATATTTAAGTAAATTAACCTTTTTTAACGTACTGAAATTTATATAAAGCCTTAACGGTATAACTGCAGTGCATTTAAAAGAATTCTGTAATCTTCTATTTAGGTATAAAGTCGATTTTCTTGTATTTACATATTTAGCAATCGATTTTGAAATGCTTCAAATCATTAGTTTAACATATTTAATTTTACTAACCCTCTCTATCTTACTGAAGTCTACATAAACCCTTTAAACGGTATAACGACAGTGCATTAAGAAGAATTCCGTTATCTTATATTTAGGTATATAGTCGATTTTCTTGTATATATACATATAGCAATCGATATCGAAATCGAAAATCATTAGTTTAACATATTTAAGTTAATTAACATTCTTTATCTTACTGAAGTTTATGCCATAAGGGTATAACGGCAGTGCATTTGGAAGAATTCCGTAATCTTATATTTAGGTATAAAGTCGATTTTGTCGTATAGACACATTTAGCAATCGATATCGAGCTGCTTCAACTCATTAGCTTAACATATTTAAGTTAATAAACCTTCTTTAACGATCTGAAGTTGGCATATAGCCACGGCGGCATTACGGCAGTGCATGTAGTAGAATTCTGTAATCTTATATTTAGGTATAAAGTCGATTTTCTTTTATATACACAAGTTAGCAAACATTTTTTAGCTTACTGAAGTCTACATAAAGCCTTAACGGTATAACGGCAGTGCATTTAGAAGAATTCCGTGATGTTGTAAATTTATATTTAGGTATAAAGTCGATTTTCTTGTATTTACACATTTAGCAATCGATATCGAAATGCTTCAAACCATTAGTTTAACATATTTAAAATAATTAATCTTCTTTAGCGTATTGAAGGTGATATAAAGCCATGGCGGCATAACGACAGTACATGTGGAAGAATTCCGTAATCTTATATTTAGGTATAAAGTCGATTTTCTTGTATATATACATTTCGCAATCGATATCGAAATGCTTCAGATAACGGGTTTAACATATTTAAGTTAGTAAACCTCCTTTAGCGAACTGAATTTGACATAAAGCCATAACGGCAGGGGGTTTGGAAGAATACCGTAGTCTTATATTTAAGCATTAAGACGATTTTCTTGTATATACACTTTTTGCAATCGATGTCGAAATGCTTCAAATAACTGGTTTAGCATATTTAAGTTAATTAAACCTTTTTATCTTACTGAAGTTTACATAAAGCCATAACGGCAGTATATTTATATGAAATTCGTTATCTTATATTTAGGTATTAAGTCGATTTTTTTGTATATACGCATTTATCAATCAACATCGAAATGCTTCAGATCATTAGTTTAACATATTTAAGTTAATTAACCTTCTTTAACGTAATGAAGGTGATATAAAGCCATGGCGGCATAACGACAGTGTATGTAGTTGAATTCCGTAATCTTATATTTAGGTATGAATTCGATTTTCATGTATATACTCATTTAGCAATCGATATCGAAATGCTTCAAATCAATAGTGTAACATATTTAAGTTAATAAACCTTCTTAAACGTATTGAAGGTGATACAAGGCCATGGCGGCATAATGACAGTACATTTGGAAGAATTCCGTAAACTTATATTTAGGTATAAAGTCGATTTTGTTGTATAAATATACGCATTTAGCAATCGATATCGAAATGCCTAAAATCATTAGTTTAACATATTTAAGTTAATTAACCTTCTTTAGCGTATTGAAGTTGATATAAAGCCATGGCGGCATAACGACAGTACATTTGGAAGAATTCCGTAATCTTATGTTTAGGTATTAATTCGATTTTCTTGTATATACACATTTAGCAAGCGATATCGAAATGCTTCAAATCATTAGTCTAACATATTTAAGTTAATAAACGCTTTTTAGCTTTCAGTAAGTCTACATAATGCCTTAACGGCATAACGGCAGTGCATTTGGATGATTTCCGTAAACTTATATTTAGGTATAAAGTCGATTTTGTTGTATATACATATTTAGCAATCGATATCGAGATGCTTCAACTTATTAGTTTAACATAGTTAAGTTAATAAACCTTCTATAACGAACTGAAGTTGGCATAAAGCTAAGGCGGCATAACGGCAGTGCATGTAGAAGAATTCCGTTATCTTATATTTAGGTATAAAGCCGATTTTCTTGTATATACACATTTAGCAATCGATACCGAAATGCTTAAAATCATTAGTTTAATATATTTAAGTTAATAAACCTTCTTTAACGCACTGAAGTCTACATAAAGCCTTATCGGTATAACTGCAGTGCATTTAGAAGAATTCCGTAATCCTATATTTAGGTATAAAGTCGATTTTCTTGTATTTACATATTTAGCAATCGATATCGAAATTCTTCAAATCATTAGTTTAACATATTTAAGTTAATAAAACTTCTTTAACGAGCGGAAGTTTGCATAAAGCCATGGCGGCATAACGACAATACATTTGGAAGAATTCCGTAGTCTTATATTTATGTATAAAGTCGATTTTCTTTTATATACACATTTCGCTGTCGATATCGAAATGCTTCAAATCATTAGTTTAACATATTAAGTTAATTAACCTTCTTTAACGTATTGAAGTTGATGTAAAGCCATGGCAGCATAACGACAATACAATTGGAAGAATTCCGTAGTCTTACATTTATGTATAAAGTCGATTTTCTTGTATATACACATTTAGCAAACGATATCGAAATGCTTCAAATCATTAGTTTAACATATTTAAGTTAATAAACCTTCTTTAACGAACGGAGGTTGGCTTAAGGCCATGGCGGCATAACGGCAGTGCATTTAGAAGAATTCCGTAATCTCATATTTAGGTATAAAGTCGATTTTCTTGTATATACACATTTAGCATGCGATATCGAAATGCTTCAACTCATTAGTTTAACATATTTAAGTTAATAAACCTTCTTTAACGAACTGAAGTTGGCATAGAGCCACGGCGGCATTACGGCAGTGCATGTAGAAGAATTCCGTAATCTTTTATTTAGGTATAAATTCGATTTGCTTCTATATACACATTTAGCAAGCGATATCGAAATGCGTCAAATCTATAGTTTAACATATTTAAGTTAATTAACCTTCTTTAACGTATTGAAGTTGATATAAAGCCATGGCGGCATAACGGCAGTGCATTTAGAAGAATTCCGTAATGTTATAATTTTATATTTAGGTATAAAGTCAATTTTCTTGTATATACACAGTTAGCAAGCGATATCGAAATGCTTCAACTCATTAGTTTAACATATTAAGTTAGTAAACATTTTTTAGCTTACTGAAGTCTACATAAAGCCCTAAAGGTATACTGGCAGTGCATGTAGAAGAATTCCGTAATCTTATATTTAGGTATAAAGTCGATTTTGTTGTATATACACATTTAGCAGTCGATATCGAGATGCTTCAAATCATTAGTTTAACATATTTAAGTTAATTAACCTTCTTTAACGTATTGAAATTGATATAAAGCCATGGCGGCATAACGGCAGTGCATTTAGAAGAATTCCGTAATCTTATATTTAGGTATAAAGTCGATTTTGTTGTATATACGCATTTAGCAATCGATATCGAAAATCTTCAAATAATTAGTTTAACATATTTAAGTTAGTTAACCTTCCTTAAGGTAATGAAGGTGATATAAAGCCATGCCGGCATAACGACAGTGCATTTATAAGAATTCCGTATACTTATATTTAGGTATAATGTCGATTTTGTTGTACTTGCACATTTAGCAATCGATATCGAGATGCTTCATATCATTAGTTTAAAATATTTAAGTTAATTAACCTTATTTTTCTTACTGAAGTTTACGTAAAGCCATAACGGTATAACGGCAGTGCATTTGGAAGAATTCCGTAATCTTATATTTAGGTATAAAGTCGATTTTGTTGTATATACACATTAGCAATCGATATCGAGATGGTTCAAGTCATTAGTTTAACATATTTAAGTTAACTAACCTTCTTTATTTTAATGAAGTTTACATAAAGCCATAACGGCATAAAGGCAGTATATTTATATGAATTCCGTTATCTTATATTTAGGTATAATGTCGATTTTGTTGTATATACGCATTTAGCAATCGATATCGAAATGCTTCAAATCATTAGTTTAACATATTTAAGTTAATTAGCCTTCTTAAGCGTAATGAAGGTGATATAAAGCCACGGCGGCATAACGACAGTGCAGGTAGAAGAGTTTCGTAATCTTATATTTAGGTATATAGTCGATTTTCCTGTATATACGCATTTAGCAACCGATATCGAAAATCTTCAAATAATTAGTTTAACATATTTAAGTTAGTTAACCTTCCTTAAGGTAATGAAGGTGATATAAAGCCATGCCGGCATAACGACAGTGCATTTAGAAGAATTCCGTATACTTATATTTAGGTATAATGTCGATTTTGTTGTACTTGCACATTTAGCAATCGATATCGAGATGCTTCATATCATTAGTTTAAAATATTTAAGTTAATTAACCTTATTTTTCTTACTGAAGTTTACGTAAAGCCATAACGGTATAACGACAGTGCATTTAGAAGAATTCCGTATACTTATATTTAGGTATAATGTCGATTTTGTTGTACTTGCACATTTAGCAATCGATATCGAGATGCTTCATATCATTAGTTTAAAATATTTAAGTTAATTAACCTTATTTTTCTTACTGAAGTTTACGTAAAGCCATAACGGTATAACGACAGTGCAGGTAGAAGAGTTTCGTAATCTTATATTTAGGTATATAGTCGATTTTCCTGTATATACGCATTTAGCAACCGATATCGAAAATCTTCAAATCATTAGTTGAACATATTTAAGTTAATTAACCTTCTTTAACGTATTGAAGTTGATGTAAAGCCATGGCCGCATAACGACAATACAATTGGAAGAATTCCTTAATCTTACATTTATGTATAAAGTCGATTTTCTTGTATATACACATTTAGCAAACCATATCGAAATGCTTCAAATCATTAGTTTAACATATTTAAGTTAATAGACCTTCTTTAACGAACAGAAGTTGGCTTAAAGCCATGGCGGCATAACGGCAGTGCATTTAGAAGAATTCCGTAATCTTATATTTAGGTATAAAGTCGATTTTTATGTATATACACATTTAGCTATCGATATCGAAATGCTTCAAATCATTAGTTTAACATATTAAGTTAATAAACATTTTTTAGCATACTGAAGTCTACATAAAGCCTTAACGGTATAACGGCAGTGCATTTAGAAGAACTCCGTAATGTTGTAATTTTATATATAAAGTCGATTTTCTTGTATATATACATTTCGCAATCGATATCGAAATGCTTCAGATAACTGGTTTAACATATTTAAGTTAATAAACCTCCTTTAGCGAACTGAAGTTAACATAAAGCAAAAACCGTATAACGGCAGTGCATTTGGAAGAATTCCGTAGTGTTATATTGAGGCATAAAGTCGATTTTCTTGTATATACACATTTTGCAATCAATATGGAAATGCTTCAAAAAACTGGATTAGCATATTTAAGTTAATTAACCTTCTTTATCTTACTGAAGTTTACATAAAGCCATAACGGCAGTATATTTATATGAATTCCGTTATCTTATATTTAGGAATAAAGTCGATTTTGTTGTACATACAAATTTAACAATCGATATCGAAATGCTTCAAATCATTAGTTTAACATATTTAAGTTACTTAACCTTCTTTAACGAACGGAAGTTGGCATAAAGCCATGGCAGCATAACGGCACTGCATTTAGAAGAATTCCGTAATCTTATATTCAGGTATAAAGTCGATTTTCTTGTATATACACATTTAGCAATCGATAACGAAATGCTTCAAATCATTAGTTTAACATATTTAAGTTAATTAGCCTTCTTTAACGTAATGAAGGTGACATAAAGCCATGGCGGCATAACGACAGTACATTTGGAAGAATTCCGTAATCTTATGTTTAGGTATAAATTCGATTTTCTTTTACATACACATTTAGCAAGCGATATCGAAATGCTTCAAATCATTAGTTTAACAAATTTAAGATAATTAACCTTCTTAAACGTACTGAAGTTGATATAAAGCCATGGCGGCATAACGACAGTACATTTGGAAGAATTCCGTAGTCTTATATTTAGATATAAAGTCGATTTTCTTTTATATATGCATTAAGCAATCGATATCGAAATGCTTCAAATAACTGGTTTAACATATTTAAGTTAATAAACCTTCTTTAACGAACTGCAGTCAACATAAAGCCATAACGCCATAACGGCACTGCATTTAGAAGAATTCCGTAATCTTATATTCAGGTATAAAGTCGATTTTCTTGTATATACACATTTAGCAATCGATAACGAAATGCTTTAAATCATTAGTTTAAAATATTTAAGTTAATTAACCTTATTTTTCTTACTGAAGTTTACGTAAAGCCATAACGGTATAACGGCAGTGCATTTGGAAGTATTCCGTGATCTTATATTTAGGTATAAAGTCGATTTTGTTTTATATACACATTAGCAATCGATATCGAGATGGTTCAACTTATTAGTTTAACATATTTAAGTTAATAAACCTTCTTTCCCGATCTGAAGTTGGCTTAAAGTCATGGCGGCATAACGGCAGTGCATTTAGAAGAATTCCGTAATCTTATATTTAGGTATAAAGTCGATTTTCTTGTATATACACATTTAGCAATCGATATCGAGATGGTTCAACTCATTAGTTTAACATATTTAAGTTAATAAACCTTCTTTAACGATCTGAAGTTGGTTAAAGCCATGGCGGCATAACGGCACTGCATTTGGATGAATTCCGTAGTCTTATATGTAGGCATAAAGTCGATTTTCTTTTTTATACACATTTAGTAATCGATATCGAAATGCTTCAAATCATTAGTTTAACATATTTAAGTTAATTAACCTTCTTTAACGTATTGAAGTTGATATAAAGTCATGGCGGCATTACGGCAGTGCATTTAGAAGAATTCCGTAATCTTATATTTAGGTATAAAGTCGATTTTCTTGTATGTACACATTTAGCAATCGATATCGAGATGGTTCAACTCATTAGTTTAACATATTTAAGTTAATAAACCTTCTTTAACGATCTGAAGTTGGTTAAAGCCATGGCGGCATAACGGCACTGCATTTGGATGCATTCCGTAGTCTTATATGTAGGCATAAAGTCGATTTTCTTTTTTATACACATTTAGTAATCGATATCGAAATGCTTCAAATCATTAGTTTAACATATTTAAGTTAATTAACCTTCTTTAACGATCGGAAGTTGGCATAAAGCCATGGCGGCATAACGGCAGTGCATTTAGAAGAATTCCGTAATCTTTTATTTAGGTATAACGTCGATTTTCTTGTATATACACATTTAGCAATCGATATCGAGATGGTTCAACTTATTAATTTAACATATTTAAGTTAATTTACCTTCTTTTTCTTACTGAAGTTTACGTAAAGCCATGGCGGCATAACGGCACTGCATTTGGATGAATTCCGTAATCTTATATTTAGGTATAAAGTCGATTTTGTTGTATATACGAATTTAGCAATCGATATCGAAATGCTTCAAATAACTGGTTAAGCATATTTAGATTAATTAACCTTCTTTATCTTACTGAAGTTTACATAGAGCCATAACGGCATAACGGCAGTATATTTGGGTGAATTCCGTAATCTTATATTTAGGTATAAGATCGATTCTCTTGTATATACACATTTAGCAATCGATAACGAAATGCTTCAAATCATTAGTTTAACATATTTTAGTTAATTAACCTTCTTTATCTGACTGAAGTTTACATAAAGCCCTAACGGTATAACGCCAGTGCATTTGGAAGAATTTCGTAAACATATATTTAGGTATAATGTCGATTTTGTTGTATATACGCATTTAGCAATCGATATCGAAATGCTTCATATCATTAGTTTAACATATTTAAGTTAATTAACCTTCTTTAACGTACTGAAGTTGATATAAAGCTATGGCGGCATAACGACAGTGCATTTAGAAGAATTCCGTAATCTTATATTTAGGTATAAAGTCGATTTTGTTGTATATACACATTTAGCAATCGATATCGAAATGCTTAAAATCATTAGTTTAACATATTTAAGTTAATTAACCTTCTTTATCTTACTGAAGTTTACATAAAGCCAAAACGGTCTAACGGCAGTGCATTTGGAAAAATTCCGTAATCTTATATTTAGGTAAAGAGTCGATTTTCTTGTATATACACATTTAGCTATCGATATCGAAATGCTCCAAATCATTCGTTTAACATATTTAAGTTAGTTAACCTTCTTTAACGTAATGAAGGTGATATAGAGCCATGGCGGCATAACGACAGTGCATTTAGAAGAATTCCGTAATCTTATATTTAGGTATAATGCCGATTTTGTTGTATATACGCATTTAGCAATCGATATCGAAATGCTTCAAATCATTAGTTTAACATATTTAAGTTAATTATCCTTCTTTAACTTATTGAAACTGATATAAAGCCATGGCGGCATAACGACAGTAGATTTGGAAGAATTCCGTAATCTTATAATTAGGTATAGGGTCGATTTTGTTGTATATGCACATTTAGCAATCGATATCGAAATGCTTTAAATCATTAGTTTAACATATTTAAGTTAATTAACCTTCTTTATCTTACTGAAGTTTACATAAAGCCAAAAGGTATAAAGGCAGTGCATTTGGAAAAATTCCGTAATCTTATATTTAGGTAAAGAGTCGATTTTCTTGTATATACACATTTAGCTATCGATATCGAAATGCTTCAAATCATTCGTTTAACACATTTAAGTTAATTAACCTTCTTTAACGTATTGAAGTTGATATAAAGCCATGGCGGCATAACGACAATATATTTGGAGGAATTCCGTAGTCTTATATTTATGTATAAAGTTGATTTTCTTGTATATACACATTTAGCAATCAATATCGAAATGCTTCAAATCATTAGTTTAACATATTTAAGTTAATAAACCTTCTTTAACGAACGGAAGTTGGCTTAAAGCCATTTCGGCATAACGGCAGTGCATTTATAAGAATTCCGTAATTTTATATTAGGTATAAAGTCGATTTTCTTGTACATACACATTTAGCTATCGATAACGAAATGCTTCAAATCATTAGTTTAACATATTATGTTAATAAACATTTTTTAGCATACTGAAGTCTACATAAAGCCTTAACGGTATAACGGCAGTGCATTTAGAAGAATTCCGTATTGCTATAATTTTATATTTAGGTAAAAAGTCGATTTTCTTGTATATACACATTTAGCTATCGATATCGAAATGCTTTAAATCATTGGTTTAACATATTTAAGTTAATTAACCTTCTTTAACGTATTGAAGTTGATATAAAGCCATGGCGGCATAACGACAGTAGATTTGGAAGAATTCCGTAATCTTATATTTAGGTGTAAGGTCGATTTTGTTGTATATACACATTTAGCAATCGATATCGAAATGCTTTAAATCATTAGTTTAACATATTTAAGTTAATTAACCTTCTTTAACGTATTGAAGTTTATATAAAGCCATGGCGACATAACGAGAGTACATTTGGAAGAATTCCGTAGTCTCATATTTAGTATAAAGTCGATTTTATGGTATATATGCATTGAGCAATCGATATCGAAATGCTTCAAATAACTGGTTTAACATATTTAAGTTAATAAACCTTCTTTAACGAACTGAAGTTGGCTTAAGGCCATGGCGGCATAACGGCAGTAGATTTGGAAGAATTCCCTAATCTTATATTTAGGTTTAAAGTCGATTTTCTTGTATATACACATTTAGCAATCGATATCGAAATGCTTTAAATCATTAGTTTAACATATTTAAGTTAATTAACCTTCTTTATCTTACTGAAGTTTACATAAAGCCAAAACGGTACAACGGCAGTGCATTTGGAAAAATTCCGTAATCTTATATTTAGGTAAAGAGTCGATTTTCTTGTATATACACATTTAGCTATCGATATCGAAATGCTTCAAATCATTCGTTTAACATATTTAAGTTAGTTAACCTTCTTTAACGTAATTGATTTGAGTTGAAGCATTTCGATATCGATTGCTAAATGAGTATATACAAGAAAGTCGACTATATATCTAAATATAAGATTACGGAATTCATCGAAATACACTCCCGTTATGCCGTTATGGCTTTATATAAATTTCTGTACGCTAAAGAAGGTTTATTTACTTAAATATGCTAAACTAATGATTTGAAGCCTTTCGATATCGATTGCTAAATGTGTATTTACAACAAAATCGATTTTATACCTAAATAAAAGTTTACGGATTATATACTGCCGTTATGCCGTTATGGCTTTATGTAAACTTCGGTAAGATAAAGAAGGTTAATTAACCTAAATATGCTTAACCAGTTATTTGAAGCTTTTCGATATCGATTGCTAAATACAAGAAAATCGACTTTATACCTAAATATGAGATTACGGAATTCTTATAAATGCACTGTCGTTATGCCGCCATGGCTTTATATTACCTTCATTACGTTAAAGAAGGTTAATTAACTTAAATATGTTAAACTAATGATTTGAAGATTTTCGATATCGACTGCTAAATGTGTAAATACAAGAATATCGACTTTATACCTAAATATAAGATTACGGAATTCTTCTACATGCACTGTCGTTATGGTGCCATGGCTTTATATCACCTTCATTACGTTAAGGAAAGTTAATTAACTTAAATATGTTAAACTAATGATTTGAAGCATTTCGATATCGATTGCTAAATGAGTATATACAACAAAATCGACTTTATACCTAAATATAAGATTACGGAATTCTTCGAAATGCGCTGCCGTTATGCCGTTAAGGCTTTTGTAGACTTCATTAAATAAAGAGGGTTAATTAACTTAAATATGTTAAACTAATGATTTGAAGCATTTCGATATCGATTGCTAAATGAGTATATACAAAAAATCGACTTTATACCTAAATATAAGATTACGGAATCTTCAAATGCACTGCCGTTATGCCGTTAAGGCTTTTGTAGACTTCAGTAGAATAAAGAGGGTTAATTACTTAAATATGTTAAACTAATGATTTGAAGCATTTCGATATCGATTGCTAAATGGTATATACAAAAAATCGACTTATACCTAAATATAAGATTACGGAATCTTCCAAATGCACTGCCGTTATGCCGTTAAGGCTTTTGTAGACTTCAGTAGAATAAAGAGGTTAATTTACTTAAATATGTTAAACTAATGATTTGAAGCATTTCGATATCGATTGCTAAATGTGTATATACAAGAAAATCGACTTTATACCTAAATATAAGATTACGGAATTCTTCCAAATGCACTGCCGTTATGCCGCCATGGCTTTGTATCACTTCAATACGTTAAAGAAGGTTTATTAACTTAAATATGTTAAACTAATGATTTGAAGCATTTCGATATCGATTGCTAAATGTGTATATACAAGAAAATCGACTTTATACCTAAATATAAGATAACGGAATTCTTCTACATGCACTGCCGTTATACCGCCATGGCTTTTATGCCAACTTCAGTTCGTTAAAGAAGGTTTATTAACTTAAATATGTTAAACTAATGATTTGAAGCATTTCGATATCGCTTGCTAAATGGTATATACAAGAAAATCGACTTTATACCTAAATATAAGATAACGGAATTCTTCTAAATGCACTGCCGTTATGCCGCCATGCTTTAATCAACTTCAATACGTTAAAGAAGATTAATTAACTTAAATATGTTAAACTAATGATTTGAAGCATTTCTATATCGCTTGCTAAATGTGTATTTACAAGAAAATCGACTTTATACCTAAATATAAGATAACGGAATTCTTCTACGTGCACTGCCGTTATACCGCCATGGCTTTTTGCCAACTTCAGTTCGTTAAAGAAGGTTTATTAACTTAAATATGTTAAACTAATGATTTGAAGCATTTCGATATCGCTTGTATATACAACAAAATCGACTTTATACCTAAAAATAACATTACGGAATTCTTCTAAATGCACTGCCGTTATGCCGCTATGGCTTTATATCAACTTCAATACGTTAAAGAAGGTTAAATAACTTAAATATGTTAAACTAATGATTTGAAGCATTTCGATATCGCTTGCTAAATGTGTATATACAAGAAAATCGACTTTATACCTAAATATAAGATTACGGAATTCTTCTAAATGCACTGCCGTTATGGCGCCATGGCTTTATATCAACTTCAATGCGTTAAAGAAGGTTAATTAACTTCAATATGTTAAACTAATGATTTGAAGCATTTCGATATCGCATGCTAAATGTGTATATACAACAAAATCGACTTTATACCTAAATATAAGATAACGGAATTCTTTTAAAATCACTGCCGTTATGCCGTTAAGACTTTATGCAGACTTCAGTAAGATAGAGAGGTTAATTAACTTAAATATGTTAAACTAATGATTTGAAGCATTTCGATATCGCTTGCTAAATGTGTATATACAAGAAAATCGCCTATATACTTAAATATAAGATAACGGAATTCTTCTACATGCACTGTCGTTATGCAGCCATGGCTTTATATCACCTTTGTAAGAGTGCAATAGAATGTAATAGAATGTAAGAGAATGCGATGAATGTAATAGAATGAACGACTGCTGTAAGAAGTGTCAATTGTGAATTGGGAATGTCTTGTGTGCTTTGCTGGGCGAATGAGTTTTATCGTTCTTTTTTAAACTGACTGTCAACGAAGCGAGACGTGCTGCGCACGTACGAAATAAAAATTTAAATTAATTGATTCCGGCCATCACATCTCAGAAGTGGGATCGAGTTAATTTAAATCGACTGCCGCATAATTAAAAAAAAAAAAAACACTGCCGAAACCAGAATTCTTCGTTTTTCATTTCACGTTTTCTGTAGACAGTGCATTTACCACGTTTTTTTTTCCTGATTGTTGTTGTTGCTGCCACGATGTCGAATTTGTTATCACGTGCCCAAGTCATGAAAGTGCTACTGCAAACGGGTATTCAATTCGATCCTGATGCCACGATGAACCAGTTGCGACCGCTATATGATGAATACATTTCCGAGGTAACGAAAGCAAGTGAAAAAGAGGAAAACGCGAATGCCCTTGAAGATCCAGATGCCGCCGCCGACAAAAATACTCAAACTTCAATTCCCGCTACGATTGTGCAATCAATTCAACCTGTTGTTACGAGTGTACCTACGTTCATCGCCACTACGAGTGTTCAAAATTCAAATGTGCTTACAGATGTAACAACAACTGCCGCTTATGTCAGTGCTAAATTGTCAACTGCTGATACACGTGCATTGGTAACTACCCCCGCTATGAGTGTTGTTGTTTCAAGTGGTCCATCGGCTACTGCTACAACAAGTGCCCAATTGTCCACTGCTGTAACAACCGTGCAAATGAATACCGTTGTTCCAAGTGCTACAATTTCAAACAATTTGGACGAAGATGAGACCGAACGATTGCTGATCCAATTGCGTAAAAAACGCGAACTGTTGATGCTTCAAGCAGAGATTAATCAACTTACGCTACAACAGCAAGCACCTGCTGCAAAAACCCGTTGGACTGACGTAAGTGTCATTGAATCAATGATGTCTAAATTTACAGCCGATGACCATTACGATGTGAATAAGTGGATTAGTGACTTGGATGATGCTTTTGCAATGCTGCAATTCGATGAGCGTATGAAATTCATTGCATGTCGTCGTATGTTGAGTGGAACAGCCCAGGTTTTTGCACGCACGATTACGGTATCCGATTATGAAGAGCTCAAAGCTAAACTTATTAGTGAATTTGGCCGCATGCGCACAATGAATGAAGTGTATCAACTGCTGAAAAATCGACGCTTACGCCCTGATGAAACCACCCATCGTTACATTTTGGATATGCAAGAGATAGCGATGTATTCAAAAATTACGGAAGACGAATTGATCGAAATGATTATTAGTGGAACAGGTGACACTTCATCAAGAATCGGTCATTTGTTTCCAGCACGCTCTATTAATGAACTGAAGGAATTTGCGGAACGATATGAACGTCTACGCTTCCAACCACCATTAGGATCAAAACAAATAGCAATAATTAATCGTAATGCGGCCAGTGCACTTCAGCCAACAACTCATCGATCAAATGCGGCCAACGCCACGTCAGTTCGCCCTACCGCAGCTCCAACCATGGAAACAATCCGATGCTACAATTGCTCCAAATTCGGGCATTATCAAAGCCAATGTCCACTGCCGAAACGACCAGCGAACTCCTGTTTTAAGTGCTCATCCACCGAACATGTGTATCGTGAATGCCCACACCGTACCACTGTTGCTGCCGTCCTTAATGCCAACGGAATGAATGATGCTAGAGTGGAACCAATTAGTGAAATGCAAATGGTAAGTGTTGTCTTTGATAAGCCTAACCGTGAACACAGTGAACACAGTAAAAACTTTAAATTAAATAAAAATATTTTTTGTTTATTTGATTCGGGCAGCCCCCGCAGTTTAATCAAACGGAGTGAAGTTCCATTCGAATTACCAAATCAATTGAAAGAGACTCAGTACAATGGCCTAGGAAATGATAGACTCAAGACGTATGGGAATATCAATTGCAAAATAAACTTCCGAAATCAATCAATCAATCAGAAATTATTAACCTTGCCGAATAATCTTATGTCAATACCGATGCTTGTAGGCCGTGATTTTATGAAAAAAGCAAATATTACAATGTGTCAAATAAAATACATTTATGATACGAAAAGATTGAAAGAATTAAATAAAGCTGCCATTTGTACGAAGTTAGAGTCAAAACTTACTGATGTTCTGTGTTCATTTGATTTATTGGCCACTCACTTCTGTCACACAAGGAGTACAATTGAATCGCTTAATCAAGGGGGTGTTACAAGGGAGAAAGAGAAAATAATAGTGAAACACACTGAAGAAAAGTCAAATATCAGCCCGATGGAGTTAGAATTTGCAAATTTATGTGCTATTGTGCCTTCCGATTTGAATTCCTTAGACATTAATCCACATCTTCCGTCAAGGTTGTCATCAGAGTTGCGACAAACAATAACAGAAGTTTATTTCGAATTTCCTTCAGAAAAAGTTAAGCCTTTAGAATATCTTATGAAAATTAACCTTACGCATGAAACTCCTATATACTGTAGACCAAGACGATTATGCCATAAAGAGAGAAATGAAATAAAAGCAATAGTAGATGATTTGTTAAAAGAAGGAATAATTAGACCAAGTCGATCACCTTATGCCTTTGCAATAGTACCTGTACCGAAAAAAGATGGCTCCCTCCGGAAATGTGTAGATTATAAACCACTGAACAAAATAACTATACGCGATAATTTTCCTATGCCATTAGTCGACGATTGCATTGAACACTTGGGGGGGAAAAGTTATTTTTCGGTTATTGATTTAAAAAGTGGATATCATCACGTGAAGATGCATCCTGATTCAATAAAATACACTTCCTTCGTGACTCCTGATGGTCAATACGAATATTTATATATGCCCTTCGGTTTATGCAACGCTCCTGCTGAATTTATGCGCTTCGTAAAATTGATTTTAGGTGACCTCATCAAAGAGGGGTTAGTGGTAGTATTTATGGATGACATTTTAATAGCTTCGAAAGATTTTAAATCTCATTTGGAAACCCTTAAGAGACTTTTTGAAATTTTGGCTCGAAACGGTCTTCGAATTCAGCCCAAAAAATGCCGATTTGCTTACGACGAATTAGAATACTTAGGATACTTAGCCAACTCTGCTGGCATTTCACCCAAACGGTCACACTTGCAAGCAATTCAGGAATATCCAGAACCTAAGAATAGAAAGGAAATGGAACGTTGCCATGGTCTTTTTTCATACTTCCGCCGCTTTGTACCCTCGTTCTCCAAGATTGCCCGTCCAATGACTAAATTATTGAAGAAAAATGAACAATTTCAGTTCACTGAAGAGTGCAAACAAGCCTTCACTACCTTGCGTACAAAATTGTTAGAGGCCCCTATTTTATCGATTTACAACCCTGAAGCTGAAACAGAATTACATTGCGATGCCAGTGCCTCGGGTTTTGGGGCAATGTTACTTCAGAAACAAGATGACAAAAAATTTCATCCGATTTCTTACTTTTCAAAAACTACTTCCGCCCCTGAATCTAGATTACACAGTTACGAATTAGAAACTTTAGCAATTATTTATGCACTTAAGCGCTTCCATACTTACTTAATGGGCATTCCGTTCAAAATTGTTACTGACTGTGATTCGTTGGCTATGACGTTAAATAATAGAAGCAGTTCAGCAAAAATTGCTAGATGGGCATTGTTCTTAGAAAATTATAATTATTCAATCCAGCATAGACCTGGTACATCCATGGCTCACGTGGATGCCTTAAGTAGAACTAATCAAACAATTGCATACATTGACACTGCGGAATTAGATTTTCACTTGCAAGTTACGCAAAATAGAGACCCCCGCATTGTAGAACTGCGACAAAACTTAGAACAATCTGAAGTGAAAAATTTTGAGTTGAAAGATGGGTTGGTGTACCATAAATCACCTGCAGGTCACTCACAGCTATATGTCCCTGATGAAATGATAAATAATATAATTAGAACGACGCATGAGAAAATGGGCCACTTAGCTACAGAAAAGTGCTGTACAGCAATTAAAAAATATTATTGGTTCCCGCAGATGAAAACTTACGTACATAATTTTATTCGAAATTGCCTAAAGTGTATTTACTATTCAGCATCTTCAAATAATAATGCAGCAACTCTACACAGTATTCCCAAAATACCGATACCTTTCGATACGATTCATGTGGACCACTTAGGCCCCCTTCCGTCGATAATATCAAAAAAGAAGTACATTTTAGTGGTCATCGATGCCTTTACAAAATATGTGAAATTATACCCGGCAACAGCAACGAGTACAAGAGAAGTCTGCAGTGCATTAGAAAGTTATTTTATGAATTACAGTAGGCCACGTAGAATAATAGATGATAGAGGAACGTGCTTCACTTCAGCAGAATTTGAAGAGTTTTTGCAAAAGCACAACATAGTTCAAGTGCGAAATGCAACCGCATCCCCGAAAGCAAATGGACAAGTGGAGAGAGTGAATGAAGTAGTGACACCGATGTTAGCAAAATTATCAGAACCTCTTAAACATGCGGATTGGGCAAAAAAATTAATTGAGATAGAATATGCCATTAACAATTCAGTACATTCCACCACAAAATATACACCTTCAGCACTTCTGTTTGGGATAGGACAACGAGGTAAAATAGTAGACGAACTGACGGAATATTTGGAAGAGAAGTCGAATGAACAGTTAACAGACTTATACGATATGAGAAAAAAGGCGCTGAATAACATAGAAAAATCTCAAGAGTATAACCTTAAGTACTTCGGTAAACACCACAGGGCGGCACCCGAATTTTCAGTGGGGAATTTTGTGGTTATTAAAAATGTGGATACCACGGCGGGTAATAACAAAAAACTGATTCAGCGATTTCGCGGTCCTTACGTAATATATAAAAAACTTCCGAATGATCGGTATGTGATACGGGATATAGAGGGGTGTCAAATTACACAACTGCCGTACGATGGAGTGTTAGAAGCAAGTAAATTGAAATTATGGATTAATCCAGACTCTAAATGTGTGCCAGAGGTGAGAAAAGACAACACTTCCGATATTAATATTAGTTAAGATATTTATATATATAAAAAAAAAAAACAAAAAACAAGAATAACAAATATTAAGTAAATATATATTATCAGTAAACCGAGGTCGGTTTAATGTCAGGACGGCCGAACTGTAAGAGTGCAATAGAATGTAATAGAATGTAAGAGAATGCGATGAATGTAATAGAATGAACGACTGCTGTAAGAAGTGTCAATTGTGAATTGGGAATGTCTTGTGTGCTTTGCTGGGCGAATGAGTTTTATCGTTCTTTTTTAAACTGACTGTCAACGAAGCGAGACGTGCTGCGCACGTACGAAATAAAAATTTAAATTAATTGATTCCGGCCATCACACCTTCAATACGTTAAAGAAGGTTAATTAACTTAAATATGTTAAACTAATGATTTGAAGCATTTCGATATCGCTTGCTAAATGTGTATATACAAGAAAATCGAATTTATACCTAAATATAGGATAACGGGATTATTCTAAATGCACTGCCGTTATACCGTTAAGGCTTTATGTAGACTTCAGTAAGCTAAAAAATGTTTATTAACTTAATATGTTAAACTAATGATTTGATGCATTTCGATATCGATATCTAAATGTGTATATAAAAGAAAATCGACTTTATACCTTAATATAAGATTACGGAATTCTTCTACATGCACTGCCGTAATGCCGCCGTGGCTATATGCCAACCTCAGATCGTTAAAGAAGGTTTATTAACTTAAATATGTTAAGCTAATGAGTTGAAGCATCTCGATATCGATTGCTAAATGTGTATATACAACAAAATCGACTTTATACCTAAATATAAGATTACGGATTTCTTCTAAATGCACTGCCGTTATGCCGCCATGGCTTTAGATCAACTTCTAACGTTAAAGAAGGTTAATTAATTTAAATATGTTAAACTAATGATTTGAAGCATTTCGATATCGCTTGTATATACAAGAAAATCAGGTTTATTAACTTAAATATGTTAAGCTAATGATTTGAAGCATCTCGATATCGATTGCTAAATGTGTAAATACAACAAAATCGACTTTATACCTAAATATAACATTACGGAATTCTTCTACATGCACTGCCGTTATGCCGCCATGGCTTTATGCCAACTTCAGTTCGTTAAAGAAGGTTTATTAACTTAAATATGTTAAACTAATGAGTTGAAGCATCTCGATATCGATTGCTAAATGTGTATATACAACAAAATCGACTTTATACCTAAATATAAGATTACGGATTTCTTCTAAATGCACTGCCGTTATGCCGCCATGGCTTTAGATCAACTTCAATATGTTAAAGAAGGTTAATTAACTTAAATATGTTAAACTAATGATTTGAAGCATTTCGATATCGCTTGCTAAATGTGTACATACAAGAAAATCGATTTTATACCTAAATATAAGATAACGGAATTCTTCTACAGGCACTGCCGTTATGCCGCCATGGCTTTATGCCAACTTCAGTTCGTTAAAGAAGTTTTATTAACTTAAATATGTTAAACTAATGATTTGAAGCATTTCGATATCGCCTGCTAAATGTGTATATACAAGAAAATCGACTTTATACCTAAATATAAGAGCACGGAATTCTTCTAAATGCACTGCCGTTATGCCGCCATGGCTTTATATCAACTTCAATACGTTAAAGAAGGTTAATTAACTTAAATATGTTAAACTAATGACTTGAAGCATTTCGATATCGCTTGCTAAATGTGTATATACAAGAAAATCGACTTTATACCTAAATATAAGATAACGGAATTCTTCTACATGCACTGCCGTTATGCCGCCATGGATTTATGCCAACTTCAGTTCGTTAAAGAAGGTTTATTAACTTAAATATGTTAAACTAATGAGTTGAAGCATCTCGATATCGATTGCTAAATGTGTATAAACAACAAAATCGACTTTATACGGAATTCTTCCAAATGCACTGCCGTTATGCCGCCATAGCTTTATATCAACTTCAATACGTTAAAGAAGGTTAATTATTCTAAATATGTTAAACTAATGGTTTGAAGCATTTCGATATCGATTGCTAAATGTGCAAATACAAGAAAATCGACTTTATACCTAAATATAAAATTATAACATTACGTAATTCTTCTAAATGCACTGCCTCTATACCGTTAAGGCTTTATGTAGACTTCAGTAAGCTTCAAAATGTTTATTAACTTAATATGTTAAACAAATCATTTGAAGCATTTCGATATCGATTGAAAAATGTGTATATACAAGAAAATCGACTTTATGCATAATATAAGATTACGGAATTCTTCTACATCCACTGCCGTTATGCCAACTTCAGATCGTTAAAGAAGGTTTATTAACTTAAACATGTTAAACTAATGAGTTCAAGCATTTCGATGTCGATTGCTAAATGCGTATATACAACAAAATCGACGTAATACCTAAATATAAGATTACGAAGCTCTTCCAAATGCACTGCCGTTATGCCGTTAAGGCTTTTGTAGATTTCAGTAAGATAAAGAGTGTTAGTTTACTTAAATATGTTAAACTAATGATTTGAGGCATTTCAATATCGATTGCTAAATGTGTAAATACAAGAAAATCGACTATATACTTAAATATAAGATTACGGTATTCTTCTCCATGCACTGTCGTTATGCCGCCATGGCTTTATATCACCTTCATTACGTTAAAGAAAGTTAATTAACTTAAATATGTTAAACTAATGATTTGAAGCATTTTGATATCGATTGCTAAATGTGTAAATACAAGAAAATCGACTTTATACCTAAATATAAGATAACGGAATTCTTTTAAATGCACTGCCGTTATGCCGTTAAGGCTTTATGTAAACTTCAGTAAGAAAAATAAGGTTAATTAACTTAAATATTTTAAACTAATGATTTGAAGCATTTCGATATCGATTGCTTAATATGTATATACAAGAAAACTGATTTTATACCTAAAAAGATGATTACGGAATTCTTCTGAATGCACTGCAGTTATACCGTTAAGGCTTTATGTAGACTTCAGTGCGTTAAAGAACGTTTATTAACTTAAATATGTTAAACAAATGATTTGAAGCATTTCGATATCGATTGAAAAATGTGTATATACAAGAAAATCGACTTTATGCCTAATATAAGACTGCGGAATTCTTCTACATCCACTGCCGTTATGCCAACTTCAGATCGTTAAAGAAGGTTTATTAACTCAAATATGTTAAACTAATGAGTTGAAGCATTTCGATGTCGATTGCTAAATGCGTATATACAACAAAATCGACTTAATACCTAAATATAAGATTACGGAACTCTTCCAAATGCACTGCCGTTATGCCGTTAAGGCTTTTGTAGATTTCAGTAAGATAAAGAGGGTTAATTTACTTAAATATGTTAAACTAATGATTTGGGGCATTTCAATATCGATTGCTAAATGTGTAAATATAAGAAAATCGACTATATACTTAAATGTTAGATTACGGAATTCTCCTACATGCACTGTCGTTATGCCGCCATGGCTTTATATCTCCTTCATTACGTTAAAGAAAGTTAATTAACTTAAATATGTTAAACTAATGATTTGAAGATTTTCGATATCGATTGCTAAATGTGTAAATACAAGAAAATCGACTTTATACCTTAATAAAAGATTACGAAATCCTTCTACATGCACTGCCGTAATACCGCCGTGGCTATATGCCAAATTCAGATCGTTAAAGAAGGTTTATTAACTTAAATATGTTAAGCTAATGAGTTGAAGTATCTCGATATCGATTGCTAAATGTGTATATAAAACAAAATCGACTTTATACCTAAATATAAGATTACGGAACTCTTCCAAATGCACTGCCGTTATGCCGTTAAGGCTTTTGTAGATTTCAGTAAGATAAAGAGGGTTAATTTACTTAAATATGTTAAACTAATGATTTGAGGCATTTCAATATCGATTGCTAAATGTGTAAATATAAGAAAATCGACTATATACTTAAATGTTAGATTACGGAATTCTCCTACATGCACTGTCGTTATGCCGCCATGGCTTTATATCTCCTTCATTACGTTAAAGAAAGTTAATTAACTTAAATATGTTAAACTAATGATTTGAAGCATTTCGATATCGATATCTAAATGTGTATATAAAAGAAAATCGACTTTATACCTAAATAAAAGATTGCGAAATCCTTCTACATGCACTGCCGTAATACCGCCGTGGCTATATGCCAAATTCAGATCGTTAAAGAAAGTTTATTAACTTAAATATGTTAAGCTAATGAGTTGAAGCATCTCGATATCGATTGCTAAATGTGTACATACAACAAAATCGACTTTATACCTAAATATAAGATTACGGAATTCTTCCAAATGCACTGCCTTTATACCGGCTTTATGTAAACTTCAGTAGGATAAAGAAGGTTAATTAACTTAAGTAAGTTAAACTAATGATTTGAGGCATTTCGATATCGCTTGCTAAATGTGTATATACAAGAAAATCGTATTTATACCTAAATATAAGATAACGGAATTCTTCTAAATGCACTGCCGTTATACCGTTAAATCTTTATGTAGACTTCAGTGCGTTAAAGAACGTTTAATTAACTTAAATCTGTTAAACTAATGATTTGAAGCATTTCGATATCGATTGCTAAATGTGTATATACAAGAAAATCGACTTTATACCAAAACATAAGATTACAGAATTCTTCTAAATGCGCTGCCGTTATGCTAAATGTGTATATACAACAAATTCGACTTTATACCTAAGTATAAGTTTACGGAATTCTTCCAAATGCACTGCCGTTATACCGTTATGGCTTTATGTAAACTTCAGTAAGATAAAGAAGGTTAATTAACTTAAATATGTTTTCTTAAATATGTTAACTTAAATATGTTAAACTAATGACTTGAGGCATTTCGTTATCGATTGCTAAATACGTATATACAACAAAATCGACTTTATAACTAAATATAAGGTTACGGAGCTCTTCCAAAAGCACTGCCGTTATGCTGTTAAGGCTTTTGTTCACTTCAGTAAGACAAAGAGGATTATACCGCTAAGGCTTTGTGTAGACGTCAGTGCGTTAAAGAACGTTTATTAACTTAAATATGTTAAACTAATGATTTGAAGCATTTCGATATCGATTGCTAAATGTGTATATACAAGAAAATCGACTTTATACCAAAACATAAGATTACAGAATTCTTCTTAATGCACTGCCGTTATGCTAAATGTGTATATACAACAAAATCGACTTTATAACTAAATATAAGGTTACGGAGCTCTTCCAAAAGCACTGCCGTTATGCTGTTAAGGCTTTTGTACACTTCAGTAAGACAAAGAGGATTAATTAACTTAAATATGTTAAACTAATGAGTTGAAGCATTTCGATATCGATTGCTTAATGTGTATATACAAGAAAATCGATTTTATACGTAAATAAAAGATTACGGAATTCACCCAAATATACCGCCGTTATGCCGTTATGGCTTTATTTAAACTTCAGTACGATAAAGAAGGTTAATTAACCTAAATATGCTAAACCAGCTATTTGAAGATTTTCGATATCGATTGCAAAATGTGTAAACCCAAGAAAATCGCCTACATACCTAAATATAAGATTACGCAATCCGTCTACATGCACTGCCGTTATGGCGCCATGGCTTTATGTTAACTTCAGGCTTTAAAAGAAGCTTTATTAACTAAAATATGTTAAACTAAAGATTTGACGCATTTCGATATCGATTGCTAAATGAGTATATACAAGAAAATCGAATTCATACCTAAATATAAGATTACGTAATTCTTCTAAATGCACTGCCGTTATGCCGTTATGGCTTTATATTAACTTCAGTTCGTTAAAGAAGGTTTATTAATTTAAATATGTTAAACCAGTTATTTGAAGCATTTCGATATCGATTGCTTAATGCATATATACAAGAAAATCGACTTTATACCTAAATATAAGACTACGGAATTCTTCCAAATGTACTGTCGTTATGCCGCCATGGCTCTTTATCAACTTCAATACGTTAAAGAAGGTTAATTAACTTAAATATGTTAAACTAAGGATTTGAAGCATTTCGATATCGCTTGCTAAATGTGTATATACAAAAAAATCGAATTCATACCTAAATATAAGATTACGTAATTCTTCTAAATGCACTGCCGTTATGCCGTTATGGCTTTATATTAACTTCAGTGCGTTAAAGAAGGTTTATTAACTTAAATATGTTAAACTAATGATTTGAAGCATTTCGATATCGATTGCTGAATGCGATATACAAGAAAATCGAATTTATACCTAAATATAAGATTACGGAATTCTTCCAAATGTACTGTCGTTATGCCGCCATGGCTTTGTATCAACTTCAATACGTTAAAGAAGTTTAATTATTTTAAATATGTTAAACTAATGGTTTGAAGCATTTTGGCATCGCTTGCTAAATGAGTATATACAAGAAAGTCAAATTTATACCTAAATATAAGATAACGGAATTCTTCTAAATGCAGTGCAGTTATACCGTTAAGGCTTAATGTAAACTTCAGTGCGTTAAAGAAGTTTTATTAACTTAAATATGTAAAACTAATGATTTGAAGCTTTTCGCTATCGATTGCTAAATGCATATATACAAGAAATTCCAATTTATACCTAAATATAAAATTGCGGAATTCTTCTAAATGCAGTGCAGTTATACCGCCTGGCTTCACGTTACCTTCGGTAGGTTAAAGAAGGTAATTTTACTTATATATGTTAAACTAATGATTTGAAGCATTTCGATATCGATTGCTAAATGTGTATATACAAAAAAATCGAATTTATGCTTCAAATCCTCAGTTTGACATATTTAAGTTAATTAACCTTCTTTAACGTATTGAAGTTGATAAAGAGCCATGGCGGCATAACGACAGTACTTTGGAAGAATTCCGTAGTCTTATATTTAGGTATAAAGTCGATTTTCTTGTATATATGCATTAAGCAATCGATATCGAAATGCTTCAAATAACTGGTTTAACATATTTAAGTTAATAAACCTTCTTTAACGAACTGAAGTTAATATAAAGCCATAACGGCATAACGGCAGTGCATTTAGAAGAATTACGTAATCTTATATTTAGGTATGAATTCGATTTTCTTGTATATACTCATTTAGCAATCGATATCGAAATGCGTCAAATCTTTAGTTTAACATATTTTAGTTAATAAAGCTTCTTTAACGCCTGAAGTTAACATAAAGCCATGGCGCCATAACGGCAGTGCGTGTAGAAGAATTCCGTAATCTTATATTTAGGTATGTAGTCGATTTTCTTGGATTTACACGTTTAGCAATCGATATCGAAAATCTTCAAATAGCTGGTTTAGCATATTTAGGTTAATTAACCTTCTTTATCGTACTGAAGTTTAAATAAAGCCATAACGGCATAACGGCAGTATATTTGGGTGAATTCCGTAATCTTTTATTTACGTATAAAATCGATTTTCTTGTATATACACATTAAGCAATCGATATCGAAATGCTTCAACTCATTAGTTTAACATATTTAAGTTAATAAACCTTCTTTAACGATCTGAAGTTGGCATAACGGCAGTGGATGTAGAAGAATTCCGTAATCTTATATTTAGGTATAAAGTCGATTTTCTTGTATATACACATTGAGCTATCGATATCGAGATGCTCCAACTCATTAGTTTAACATATTTAAGTTAATAAACCTTCTTTAAAGAACTGAGGTTGGCATAAAGCCATGGCGGCATAACGGCAGTGCATTTAGAAGAATTCTGTAATCTTATGTTTTGGTATAAAGTCGATTTTCTTGTATATACACATTTAGCAATCGATATCGAAATGTTTCAAATCATTAGTTTAACATGTTTAAGTTAATAAACGTTCTTTCACGCACTGAAGTCTACATAAAGCCTTAGCGGTATAACTGCAGTGCATTCAGAAGAATTCCGTAATTTTCTATTTAGGTAAAAAGTCGATTTTCTTGTATTTACATATTTAGGAATCGATATCGAAATGTTTCAAATCATTAGATTAACAAATTTAAGCTAATTAACCCTCTCTATCTTACTGAAGTCTACATAAAGCCTTATCGGCATAACGGCAGTGCATATAGAAGAATTCCGTAATCTTTTATTTAGGTATAAATTCGATTTTCTTGTATATACTCATTTAGCAATCGATATCGAGATGCTCCAACTCATTAGTTTAACATATTTAAGTTAATAAACCTTCTTTAACGAACTGAGGTTGGCATAAAGCCATGGCGGCATAACGGCCAGTGCATTTAGAAGAATTCTGTAATCTTATGTTTTGGTATAAAGTCGATTTTCTTGTATATACACATTTAGCAATCGATATCGAAATGCTTCAAATCATTAGTTTAACAGATTTAAGTTAATAAACGTTCTTTAAAGCACTGAAGTCTACATAAAGATTTAACGGTATAACGGCAGTGCATTTAGAAGAATTCCGTTATCTTATATTTAGGTATAAATACGATTTTCTTGTATATACACATTTAGCAAGCCATATCGAAATGCCTCAAATCATTAGTTTAACATAGTTAAGTTAATTAACCTTCTTTATCCTACTGAAGTTTACATAAAGCCGGTATAAAGGCAGTGCATTTGGAAGAATTCCGTAATCTTATATTTAGGTATAAAGTCGATTTTGTTGTATATACACATTTAGCAATCGATATCGAGATGCTTCAACTCATTAGCTTAACATATTTAAGTTAATAAACCTTCTTTAACGATCTGAATTTGGCATATAGCCACGGCGGTATTACGGCAGTGCATGTAGAAGGATTTCGTAATCTTTTATTTAGGTATAAAGTCGATTTTCTTGTATTTACACATTTAGCAATCGATATCGAAAATCTTCAAATCATTAGTTTAACATATTTAAGTTAATTAACTTTCTTTAACGTAATGAAGGAGATATAAAGCCATGGCGGCATAACGACAGTGCATGTAGAAGAATTCCGTAATCTTACATTTAAGTATATAGTCGATTTTCTTATGTTTACACATTTAGCAATCGATATTGAAATGCCTCAAATCATTAGTTTAACATATTTACGTAAATTAACCCTCTTTATCTTACTGATATCTACAAAAGCCTTAAAGGCATAACGGCAGTGCATTTGGAAGAGCTCCGTAATCTTATATTTAGGTATTACGTCGATTTTGTTGTATATACGCATTTAGCAATCGACATCGAAATGCTTGAACTCATTAGTTTAACATGTTTAAGTTAATAAACCTTCTTTAACGTTTTGAAGTTGGCATAACGGCAGTGGATGTAGAAGAATTCCGTAATCTTATATTATGCATAAAGTCGATTTTCTTGTATATACACATTTTTCAATCGATATCGAAATGCTTCAAATCATTTGTTTAACATATTAAGTTAATAAACATTTTGAAGCTTACTGAAGTCTACATAAAGCCTTAACGGTATAGATGCAGTGCATTTAGAAGAATTACGTAATGTTATAATTTTATATTTAGGTATAAAGTCGATTTTCTTGTATTTGCACATTTGGCAATCGATATCGAAATGCTTCAAACCATTAGTTTAACATATTTAGAATAATTAACCTTCTTTAACGTATTGAAGTTGATATAAAGCTATGGCGGCATAACGGCAGTGCATTTGGAAGAATTTCGTATAAAGTCGATTTTGTTGTTTATACACATTTAGCAATCGATATCGAGATGCTTCAACTCATTAGTTTAACATATTTAAGTTAATAAACCTTCTTTAACGAACTGAAGTTGGCATAAATCCATGGCGGCATAACGGCAGTGCATGTAGAAGAATTCCGTTATCTTATATTTAGGTATAAAGTCGATTTTCTTGTATATACACATTTAGCAAGCGATATCGAAATGCTTCAAATCATTAGTTTAACATATTTAAGTTAATTAACCTTCTTTAACGTATTGAAGTTGATATAAAGCCATGGTGGCATAACGGCAGTGCATTTAGAAGAATTCCGTGATCTTATATTTAGGTATAAAGTCGATTTTCTTGTATATACACATTTAGCAGGCGATATCGAAATGCTTCAAATCATTAGTTTAACATATTTAAGTTAATAAAACTTCTTTAACGAACTGAAGTTGGCACAAAGCCATGGCGGCATAACGGCAGTGCCTGTAGAAGAATTCCGTTATCTTATATTTAGGTATAAAGTCGATTTTCTTGTATGTACACATTTAGCAAGCGATATCGAAATGCTTCAAATCATTAGTTTAACATATTTAAGTTAATTAACCTTCTTTAACGTATTGAAGTTGATCTAAAGCCATGGCGGCATAACGGCAGTGCATTTAGAAGAAATCCGTAATCTTATATTTAGGCATAAAGTCGATTTTGTTGTATATACACATTTAGCAATCGATATCGAGATGCTTCAACTCATTAGCTTAACATATTTAAGTTAATAAACCTGATTTTCTTATATACAAGCGATATCGAAATGCTTCAAATCATTAGTTTAACATATTTAAGTTAATTAACCTTCTTTAACGTATTGAAGTTGATCTAAAGCCATGGCGGCATAACGACAGTGCATGTAGAAGTATTCCGTAATCTTATATTTAAGTATATAGGCAGTGCCTGTAGAAGAATTCCGTTATCTTATATTTAGGTATAAAGTCGATTTTCTTGTATGTACACATTTAGCAAGCGAAATCGAAATGCTTCAAATCATTAGTTTAACATATTTAAGTTAATTAACCTTCTTTAACGTATTGAAGTTGATCTAAAGCCATGGCGGCATAACGGCAGTGCATTTAGAAGAAATCCGTGATCTTATGTTTAGGTATAAAGTCGATTTTGTTGTATATACACATTTAGCAATCGATATCAAGATGCTTCAACTCATTAGCTTAACATATTTAAGTTAATAAACCTTCTTTAACGATCTGAGGTTGGCATATAGCCACGGCGGCATTACGGCAGTGCATGTAGAAGAATTCCGTAATCTTTTATTTTGGTATAAAGTCGATTTTCTTTTATATACACATTTAGATATCGATATCGAAATGCTTCAAATCATTAGTTTAACATATTAAGTTAATAAACATTTTTTAGCTTACTGAAGTCTACATAAAGCCTTAACGGTATAACGGCAGTGCATTTAGAATAATCCCGTTATCTTATATTTAGGTATAAAGTCGATTTTGTTGTATATACACATTTAGCATGCGATATCGAAATGCTTCAAATCATTAGTTTAACATATTTAAGTTAATTAACCTTCTTTAGCGCATTGAAGTTGATATAAAGCCATGGCGGCATAACGGCAGTGCATTTAGAAGAATTCCGTAATCTTATATTTAGGTATAAAGTCGATTTTCTTGTGTATACACATTTAGCAGGCGATATCGAAATGCTTCAAATCATTAGTTTAACATATTTAAGTTAATTAACCTTCTTTAACGTATTGAAGGTGATATAAGGCCATGGCTGCATAACGACAGTGCATGTAGAAGTATTCCGTAATCTTATATTTAAGTATATAGGCGATTTTCTTGTATATAAACATTTAGCAAGCGATATCGAAATGCTTCAAATCATTAGTTTAACATATTTAAGTTAATTAACCTTCTTTAACGTATTGAAGTTGATATAAAGCCATAGCGGCATAACGGCAGTGCAATTAGAAGAATTCCGTAATCTTATATTTAGGTATAAAGTCAATTTTCTTGTATATACACATTTAGCAAGCGATATCGAAATGCTTCAAATCATTAGTTTAACATATTTAAGTTAATAAACCTACTTTAACGAACTGAAGTTGGCAAAAAGCCATGGCGGTATAACGGCAGTGCACGTAGAAGAATTCCGTTATCTTATATTTAGGTATAAAGTCGATTTTCTTGTAAATACACATTTAACAAGCGATATCGAAATGCTTCAAATCATTAGTTTAACATATTTAAGTTAATTAATCTTCTTTAACGTATTAAAGTTGATCTAAAGTCATGGCGGCATAACGGCAGTGCATTTAGAAGAACTCCGTAATCTTATATTTAGGTATAAAGTCGATTTTCTTGTATATACACATTTAGCAAGCGATATCGAAATGCTTCAAATCATTAGTTTAACATATTTAAGTTAATAAAGCTTCTTTAACGAACTGAAGTTGGCATAAAGCCATGGCGGTATAACGGCAGTGCATGTAGAAGAATTCCGTTATCTTATGTTTAGGTATAAAGTCGATTTTCTTGTATATACAAATTTAGCAAGCGATATCGAAATGCTTCAAATCATTAGTTTAACATATTTAATTTAATTAACTTTCTTTAACGTATTGAAGTTGATATAAAGCCTTAGCGGCATTACGGCAGTGCATTGAGAAGCATTCCGTAATGTTATATTTAGGTATAAAGTCGATTTTGTTGTATATACACATTTAGCAAACGATATGGAAATGCTTCAAATCATTAGTTTAACATATTTAAGATAATTAATCTTCTTTAACGTATTGAAGTTGATATAAAGCCATGGCGGCATAACGGCAGTGCATTTAGAAGAATCCCATTATCTTATATTTAGGTATAAATTCGATTTTCTTGTATATACACATTTAGCAAGCGATATCGAAATGCTTCAAATCATTAGTTTAACATATTTAGAATAATTAACCTTCTTTAACGTATTGAAGTTGATATAAAGCTATGGCGGCATAACGGCAGTGCATTTGAAAGAATTTCGTATAAAGTCGATTTTGTTGTTTATACACATTTAGCAATCGATATCGAGATGCTTCAACTCATTTGTTTAACATATTTAAGTTAATAAACCTTCTTTATCGTATTGAAGTTGATATAAGGCCATGGCGGCATAACGGCAGTGCATTAAGAAGAATCCCGTTATCTTATATTAAGGTATAAATTCGATTTTCTTGTATATACAAGCGATATCGAAATTCTTCAAATCATTAGTTTAAAATATTTAAGTTAATTAACCTTCTTTAACGTATTGAAGTTGATATAAAGCCATGGCGGCATAACGGCAGTGCATTTAGAAGAATTCCGTAATGTTATAATTTTATATTTAGGTATAAAGTCGATTTTCTTGTATTTACACATTTAGCAATCGAGATCGAAATGCTTCGAACCATTAGTTTAACATATTTAAAATAATTAACCTTCTTTAGCGTAATGAAGGTGATATAAAGCCATGGCGGCATAACGACAGTACCTGTGGAAGAATTCCGCAATCTTATATTTAGGTATAAAGTCGATTTTCTTGTATATATACATTTCGCAATCGATATCGAAATGCTTCAGGTAACTGGCTTAACATATTTTAGCTAATAAACCTCCTTTAGCGAACTGAAGTTGACATAAAGCCATTGCGGCACTGCATTTGGAAGAATTCTGTAGTCCTATATTAAGGCATAAAGTCGATTTTTCTGTATATACACATTTTGCAGTCGATATCGAAATGCTTCAAATAACTGGTTTAGCATATTTAAGTTAATTAACCTTCTTTATCTTTCTGAAGTTTACATAAAGCCATAACGGCAGTATATTTATATGAATTCCGTTATCTTATATTTAGGTATAAAGTCGATTTTTTTTGTACATACACATTTAGCAATCGATATCGAAATGCTTCAAATCATTAGTTTAACATATTTAAGTTAATTAACGCTCTTTATCTTACTGAAGTCTACAAAGGCCTTAACGGCATAACGGCAGTGCATTTAGAAGAACAACGTAATCTTATATTTAGGTATGAATTCGATTTTATTGTACATACACATTTAGCAATCGATATCGAAATGCTTCAAATCATTAGTTTAACATATTTAAGTAAATTAATCCTCTTTTTCTTACTGAAGTCTACAAAAGCCTTAACGGCATAACGGCAGTGCATTTGGAAGAGTTCCGTAATCTTATATTTAGGTATTAAGTCGATTTTGTTGTATATACGCATTTAGCAATCGACATCGAAATGCTTCAAATCATGAGTTTATCATTTTTAAGATAATTAGCCCTCTTTATTCTACTGAAGTCTACAAAAGCCTTAACGGCATAACGGCAGTGCATTTAGAAGCATTCCGTAATCCTCTATTTAGGTATAAAGTCGATTTTTTTGTATATACTCATTTAGCAATCCATATCGAAATGCTTCAAATCATTAGTTTAACATATTTAAGTTAATTAACCCTTTTTATATTACTGAAGTCTACAAAAGCCTTAACGGCATAACGGCAGCGCATTTCGAAGAATTTCGTAATCTTATATTTAGGTATAAAGTTGATTTTGTTGTATATACTCATTTAGCAATCGATATCGAAATGCTTCAAATCATTAGTTTAACATATTTAAGTTAATTAAATTTCTTTAACGTAATGAGGGTGATATAAAGCCATGGCACCATAACGACAGTGCATGTAGAAGAATTCCGTAATCTTATATTTAGGTATAAAGTCGATATTCTTGTATTTACACATTTAGCAATCGATATCGAAAATCTTCAAATCATTAGTTTAACATATTTAAGTTAATTTACCTTCTTTAACGTAATGAAGGTAATATAAAGCCATGGCGGCATAACGACAGTGTATTTATAAGAATTCCGTAATCTCATATTTAGGTATAAAGTCGATTTTCTTGTATTTAGCAATCGATATCGAAAAGCTTCAAATAACTGGTTTAGCATATTTAGGTTAATTAACCTTCTTTATCTTACCGAAGTTTACATAAAGCCATAACGGCATAACGGCAGTATATATTCCGTAAACTTTTATTTAGGTATAAAATCGATTTTGTTGTAAATACACATTTAGCAATCGATATCGAAATGCTTCAAATCATTAGTTTAGCATATTTAAGTAAATTAACCTTCTTTAGCGTACTGAAATTTATATAAAGCCATAACGGCATAACGGGAGTGTATTTCGATGAATTCCGTAATCTTATATTTAGATATATAGTCGACTTTCTTGTATATACTCATTTAGCAATCGATATCGAAATGCTTCAACTCATTAATTTAATTTATTTAAGTGAATAAAGCTTCTTTAACGTAATGAAGGTGATATAAAGCCTTACCGGCATAACGGGAGTGTATTTCGATGAATTCCGTAATCTTATATTTAGGTATAAAGTCGACTTTCTTATATTTACACATTTAGCAATCGATATCGAAAATCTTCAAATCATTAATATAACATATTTAAGCTAATTAACCTTCTTTAACGTAATGAAGGTGATATAAAGCCATAACGGCATAACGAGAGAGTATTTCGATGAATTCCGTAATCTTATATTTAGGTATAAAGTCGACTTTCTTGTATATACTCATTTAGCAATCTATATCGAAATGCTTCAAATCATTAGTTTAATATATTTAAGTTAATAAAGCTTCTTTAACGCACTGAAGTTAACATAAAGCCATGGCGGCATAACGGCAGTGCATGTAGAAGAATTCCGTAATCTTATATTTAGGTATAAAGTCGATTTTGTTGTATATATGCATTAAGCAATCGATATCGATATGCTTCAAATCATTCCTTAACGAACGGAAGTTGGCTTAAAGCCATGGCAGCATAACGGCAGTGCATTTAGAAGAACTCCGTAATCTTATATTTATGTATAAAGTCGCTTTTCTTATATATACACATTAAGCAATCGATATTGAAATGCTTCAAATCATTAGTTTAACATATTTAATTTAATAAACCTTCTTTAACGAACGGAAGTTGGCGTAAAGCCATGGCGGCATAACGGCAGTACATTTAGAAGAATTCCGTAATCTTATATTTAGGTATAAAGTCGATTTTATTGTATATACACATTAAGCAATCGATATCGAAATGTTTCAAATCATTAGTTTAACATATTTAAGTTAATAAACCTTCTTTAACGAACGGATGTTGGCATTAAGGCACGGCGGCATAACGACAGTGCATGTAGAAGTATTCCGTAATCTTATATTTAAGTATATAGGCGATTTTCTTGTATATAAACATTTAGCAAGCGATATCGAAATGCTTCAAATCATTAGTTTAACATATTTAAGTTAATTAACCTTCTTTAACGTATTGAAGTTGATATAAAGCCATAGCGGCATAACGGCAGTGCAATTAGAAGAATTCCGTAATCTTATATTTAGGTATAAAGTCAATTTTCTTGTATATACACATTTAGCAAGCGATATCGAAATGCTTCAAATCATTAGTTTAACATATTTAAGTTAATAAACCTACTTTAACGAACTGAAGTTGGCAAAAAGCCATGGCGGTATAACGGCAGTGCACGTAGAAGAATTCCGTTATCTTATATTTAGGTATAAAGTCGATTTTCTTGTAAATACACATTTAACAAGCGATATCGAAATGCTTCAAATCATTAGTTTAACATATTTAAGTTAATTAATCTTCTTTAACGTATTAAAGTTGATCTAAAGTCATGGCGGCATAACGGCAGTGCATTTAGAAGAACTCCGTAATCTTATATTTAGGTATAAAGTCGATTTTCTTGTATATACACATTTAGCAAGCGATATCGAAATGCTTCAAATCATTAGTTTAACATATTTAAGTTAATAAAGCTTCTTTAACGAACTGAAGTTGGCATAAAGCCATGGCGGTATAACGGCAGTGCATGTAGAAGAATTCCGTTATCTTATGTTTAGGTATAAAGTCGATTTTCTTGTATATACAAATTTAGCAAGCGATATCGAAATGCTTCAAATCATTAGTTTAACATATTTAATTTAATTAACTTTCTTTAACGTATTGAAGTTGATATAAAGCCTTAGCGGCATTACGGCAGTGCATTGAGAAGCATTCCGTAATGTTATATTTAGGTATAAAGTCGATTTTGTTGTATATACACATTTAGCAAACGATATGGAAATGCTTCAAATCATTAGTTTAACATATTTAAGATAATTAATCTTCTTTAACGTATTGAAGTTGATATAAAGCCATGGCGGCATAACGGCAGTGCATTTAGAAGAATCCCATTATCTTATATTTAGGTATAAATTCGATTTTCTTGTATATACACATTTAGCAAGCGATATCGAAATGCTTCAAATCATTAGTTTAACATATTTAGAATAATTAACCTTCTTTAACGTATTGAAGTTGATATAAAGCTATGGCGGCATAACGGCAGTGCATTTGAAAGAATTTCGTATAAAGTCGATTTTGTTGTTTATACACATTTAGCAATCGATATCGAGATGCTTCAACTCATTTGTTTAACATATTTAAGTTAATAAACCTTCTTTATCGTTTTGAAGTTGATATAAGGCCATGGCGGCATAACGGCAGTGCATTAAGAAGAATCCCGTTATCTTATATTAAGGTATAAATTCGATTTTCTTGTATATACAAGCGATATCGAAATTCTTCAAATCATTAGTTTAAAATATTTAAGTTAATTAACCTTCTTTAACGTATTGAAGTTGATATAAAGCCATGGCGGCATAACGGCAGTGCATTTAGAAGAATTCCGTAATGTTATAATTTTATATTTAGGTATAAAGTCGATTTTCTTGTATTTACACATTTAGCAATCGAGATCGAAATGCTTCGAACCATTAGTTTAACATATTTAAAATAATTAACCTTCTTTAGCGTAATGAAGGTGATATAAAGCCATGGCGGCATAACGACAGTACCTGTGGAAGAATTCCGCAATCTTATATTTAGGTATAAAGTCGATTTTCTTGTATATATACATTTCGCAATCGATATCGAAATGCTTCAGGTAACTGGCTTAACATATTTTAGCTAATAAACCTCCTTTAGCGAACTGAAGTTGACATAAAGCCATTGCGGCACTGCATTTGGAAGAATTCTGTAGTCCTATATTAAGGCATAAAGTCGATTTTTCTGTATATACACATTTTGCAGTCGATATCGAAATGCTTCAAATAACTGGTTTAGCATATTTAAGTTAATTAACCTTCTTTATCTTTCTGAAGTTTACATAAAGCCATAACGGCAGTATATTTATATGAATTCCGTTATCTTATATTTAGGTATAAAGTCGATTTTTTTGTACATACACATTTAGCAATCGATATCGAAATGCTTCAAATCATTAGTTTAACATATTTAAGTTAATTAACGCTCTTTATCTTACTGAAGTCTACAAAGGCCTTAACGGCATAACGGCAGTGCATTTAGAAGAACAACGTAATCTTATATTTAGGTATGAATTCGATTTTATTGTACATACACATTTAGCGATCGATATCGAAATGCTTCAAATCATTAGTTTAACATATTTAAGTAAATTAATCCTCTTTTTCTTACTGAAGTCTACAAAAGCCTTAACGGCATAACGGCAGTGCATTTGGAAGAGTTCCGTAATCTTATATTTAGGTATTAAGTCGATTTTGTTGTATATACGCATTTAGCAATCGACATCGAAATGCTTCAAATCATGAGTTTATCATTTTTAAGATAATTAGCCCTCTTTATTCTACTGAAGTCTACAAAAGCCTTAACGGCATAACGGCAGTGCATTTAGAAGCATTCCGTAATCCTCTATTTAGGTATAAAGTCGATTTTTTTGTATATACTCATTTAGCAATCCATATCGAAATGCTTCAAATCATTAGTTTAACATATTTAAGTTAATTAACCCTTTTTATATTACTGAAGTCTACAAAAGCCTTAACGGCATAACGGCAGCGCATTTCGAAGAATTTCGTAATCTTATATTTAGGTATAAAGTTGATTTTGTTGTATATACTCATTTAGCAATCGATATCGAAATGCTTCAAATCATTAGTTTAACATATTTAAGTTAATTAAATTTCTTTAACGTAATGAGGGTGATATAAAGCCATGGCACCATAACGACAGTGCATGTAGAAGAATTCCGTAATCTTATATTTAGGTATAAAGTCGATATTCTTGTATTTACACATTTAGCAATCGATATCGAAAATCTTCAAATCATTAGTTTAACATATTTAAGTTAATTTACCTTCTTTAACGTAATGAAGGTAATATAAAGCCATGGCGGCATAACGACAGTGTATTTATAAGAATTCCGTAATCTCATATTTAGGTATAAAGTCGATTTTCTTGTATTTAGCAATCGATATCGAAAAGCTTCAAATAACTGGTTTAGCATATTTAGGTTAATTAACCTTCTTTATCTTACCGAAGTTTACATAAAGCCATAACGGCATAACGGCAGTATATATTCCGTAAACTTTTATTTAGGTATAAAATCGATTTTGTTGTAAATACACATTTAGCAATCGATATCGAAATGCTTCAAATCATTAGTTTAGCATATTTAAGTAAATTAACCTTCTTTAGCGTACTGAAATTTATATAAAGCCATAACGGCATAACGGGAGTGTATTTCGATGAATTCCGTAATCTTATATTTAGATATATAGTCGACTTTCTTGTATATACTCATTTAGCAATCGATATCGAAATGCTTCAACTCATTAATTTAATTTATTTAAGTGAATAAAGCTTCTTTAACGTAATGAAGGTGATATAAAGCCTTACCGGCATAACGGGAGTGTATTTCGATGAATTCCGTAATCTTATATTTAGGTATAAAGTCGACTTTCTTATATTTACACATTTAGCAATCGATATCGAAAATCTTCAAATCATTAATATAACATATTTAAGCTAATTAACCTTCTTTAACGTAATGAAGGTGATATAAAGCCATAACGGCATAACGAGAGAGTATTTCGATGAATTCCGTAATCTTATATTTAGGTATAAAGTCGACTTTCTTGTATATACTCATTTAGCAATCTATATCGAAATGCTTCAAATCATTAGTTTAATATATTTAAGTTAATAAAGCTTCTTTAACGCACTGAAGTTAACATAAAGCCATGGCGGCATAACGGCAGTGCATGTAGAAGAATTCCGTAATCTTATATTTAGGTATAAAGTCGATTTTGTTGTATATATGCATTAAGCAATCGATATCGATATGCTTCAAATCATTCCTTAACGAACGGAAGTTGGCTTAAAGCCATGGCAGCATAACGGCAGTGCATTTAGAAGAACTCCGTAATCTTATATTTATGTATAAAGTCGCTTTTCTTATATATACACATTAAGCAATCGATATTGAAATGCTTCAAATCATTAGTTTAACATATTTAATTTAATAAACCTTCTTTAACGAACGGAAGTTGGCGAAAAGCCATGGCGGCATAACGGCAGTACATTTAGAAGAATTCCGTAATCTTATATTTAGGTATAAAGTCGATTTTATTGTATATACACATTAAGCAATCGATATCGAAATGTTTCAAATCATTAGTTTAACATATTTAAGTTAATAAACCTTCTTTAACGAACGGATGTTGGCATTAAGGCACGGCGGCAAAACGGCAGTGCATGTAGAAGATTTCCGTAATCTTGTATTTAGGTATAAAGTCGATTTTCTTGTATATACACATTAAGCAATCGATATCAAAATGTTTCAAATCATTAGTTTAACATATTTAAGTTAATAAACCTTCTTTAACGAACGGATGTTGGCATTAAGCCACGGCGGCAAAAGGGCAGTGCATGTAGAAGATTTCCGTAATCTTATATTTAGGTATAAAGTCGATTTTCTTGTATATACACATTTTGCAATCGATATCGAAATGCTTCAAACAACTGGTTTAGCATATTTAAGTTAATTAACCTTCTTTATCTTACTGAAGTTAACATAAAGCCATAACGGCAGTGCATTTCGAAGAATTCCGTAAACTTATATTTAGGTATAAGGTCGATTATGTATATAATCACATTTAGCAATCGATATCGAGATGCTTCAACTCATTAGTTTAACATATTTAAGCTAATAAACCTTCTTTAACGAACTGAAGTTGGCATAAAGCCATGGCGGCATAACGGCAGTGCATGTAGAAGAATTCCGTTAGCTTATATTTAGGTATAAAGTCGATTTTCTTGTATATACACATTTAGCAATCGATATCGAGATGCTTCAAATCATTAGTTTAACATATTTAAGTTAATTAGCCTTCTTTAACGTAATTTAGGTGATATAAAGCCATAGCGGCATAACGACAGTACATTTGGAAGTATTCCGTAATCTTATGTTTAGATATAAATTCGATTTTCTTTTATATACACATTAAGCAAGCGATATCGAAATGCTTCAAATCATTAGTTTACCAAATTTCAGTTAATTAAACATCTTTATTTTGCTGAAGTCTACAAAAGCCTTAACGGCATAATGGCAGTGCATTTGGAAGAATTCCGTAAACTTATATTTAGGTATAAAGTCGATTTTGTATATAAACACATTTAGCAATCGATATCGAGATGCTTCAACTCATTAGTTTAACATATTTAAGCTAATAAACCTTCTTTAACGAACTGAAGTTGGCATAAAGCCATGGCGGCATAACGGCAGTGCATGTAGAAGAATTCCGTTAGCTTATATTTAGGTATAAAGTCGATTTTCTTGTATATTCACACTTAGCAATCGATATCGAGATTCTTCAAATCATTATTTTAACATATTTAAGTTAATTAGCCTTCTTTAACGTAATTTAGGTGATATAAAGCCATAGCGGCATAACAACAGTACATTTGGAAGTATTCCGTAATCTTATGTTTAGATATAAATTCGATTTTCTGTTATATACACATTAAGCAAGCGATATCGTAATGCTTCAAGTCATTAGTTTAACAAAATTCAGTTAATTAAACATCTTTATTTTGCTGAAGTCTACAAAAGCCTTAGCGGCATAACGGCAGTGCATTTAGAAGATTTACGTAATCTTATATTTAGGTATAAAGTCGATTTTCTTGAATATATGCACTAAGCAATCGATATCGATATGCTTCAAATCATTCCTTAACGAACGGAAGTTGGCTTAAAGCCATGGCGGCATAACGGCAGTGCATTTAGAAGAATTCCGTAATCTTATATTTATGAATAAAGTCGATTTTCTTATATATACACATTAAGCAATCGATATCGAAATGCTTCAAATCATTAGTTAGCATATTTAATTTAATAAACCTTCTTTAACGAACAGAAGTTGGCGTAAAGCCATGGCGGCATAACGGCAGTGCATTTAGAAGAATTCCGTAATCTTATATTTAGGTATAAAGTCGATTTTCTTGTATATACACATTTAGCAATCGATATCGATATGCTTCAAATCATTAGTTTAACATATTTAAGTTAATTATCCTTCTTTTTCTTACTGAAGTTTACATAAAGCCATAGCGGTTTAACGACAGTGCATTTGGAAAAATTGCGTAATCTTATATTTAGGATTAAAGTCGATTTTTTTGTATATACACATTTAGCAATCGATATCGAGATGGTTCAACTCATTAGTTTAACATATTTAAGTTAATAAACTTTCTTTAACGATCTGAAGTTTGCATATAGCCATGACGGCATAACGGCAGTGCATGTAGAAGAATTCCGTAATCTTATATTTAGGTATAAAGTCGATTTTCTTGTATATACACATTTCACTATCGTTATCGAAATGCTTCAAATCATTAGTTTAACATATTTAGTTAATAAACCTTTTTTAGCTTACTGAAGTCTATATAAAGCCTTAACGGTATAACGCCAGTACATTTAGAAGAATTCCGTAATGTTATAGTTTTATTTTTAGGTATAAAGTCGATTTTCTTGTATTTACACATTTAGCAATCGATATCGAAATGCTTCAAACCATTAATTTAACATTTTAAAAATAATTAACCTTCTTTAACGTATTGAAGGTGATATAAAGCCATGGCGGCATAACGGCAGTACATGTGGAAGAATTCCGTAATCTTATATTTAGGTATAAAGTCGATTTTCTTGTATATATATATTTCGCAATAGATATCGAAATGCTTCAGATAACTGGTTTAACATATTTCAGTTAATAAACCTCCTTTAGCGAACTGAATTTGACAAGTCGATTTTCTTGTATATACACATTTAGCAATCGATATCCAAATGCTTCAAATCATCAGTTTAACATATTTAAGTTAATTAACCTTCTTTATCTTACTGAAGTTTACATAAAGACATAACGGCATAACGGCAGTATATTTGGGTGACTTCCGTAATCTTTTACTTAGGTATAAAATCGATTTTCTTGTACATACACATTTAGCAATCCATATCGAAATGCTTCAAATCATAAGTTTAACATATTTAAGTTAATTAACCCTCTTTATCTTACTGAAGTCTACAAAAGCCTTAACGGCATAACGACAGTGCATTTAGAAGAATTCCGTAATCTTATATTTAGGTATAAAATCGACTTTCTTGTATATACGCATTTAGTAATCGATATCGAAATGCTTCAAATAACTGGTTTATCATATTTAGGTTAATTGACCTTCTTTATCTTACCGAAGTTTACATAACGCCATAACGGCAGTATATTTGGGTGAATTGCGTAATCTTTTATTTAGGTAAAATATCGATTTTCTTGTACATACATATTAAGCAATCGATATCGAAATGCTTCAAATCATTAGTTTAGCATATTTAAGTAATTTAACCTTCTTTAACGTACTGAAATTTATATAAAGCCTTAACGGTATAACTGCAGTGCATTTAAAAGAATTCTGTAATCTTCTATTTAGGTATAAAGTTGATTTTCTTGTATTTACATATTTAGCAATCGATTTTGAAATGCTTCAAATCATTAGTTTAACATATTTAAGTTAATTAACCCTCTCTATCTTACTGAAGTCTACATAAAGCCTCAAGTCGATTTTATTGTATATATATATTTCGCAATCGATATCGAAATGCTTCAGATAACTGGTTTAACATATTTCAGTTAATAAACCTCCTTTAGCGAACTGAATTTGACATATTTAGGTATATAGTCGATTTTCTTGTATATATACATATAGCAATCGATATCGAAATCGAAAATCATTAGTTTAACATATTTAAGTTAATTAACCTTCTTTATCTTACTGAAGTTTACATAAAGCCATAACGGTATAACGGCAGTGCATTTGGAAGAATTCCGTAATCTTATATTTAGGTATAAAGTCGATTTTGTTGTATAGACACATTTAGCAATCGACATCGAGATGCTTCAACTCATTAGCTTAACCCATTTACAACCATTGTACTCGCTTGTGTACAGAAAATCCGTCAAGTTTAGGCATGTGGCGTAACTCAATGCTAAGTATTTGCATACAAATTTTTGATCATATGTATAATTTTCTTCCTAGAAACAACAAAAAAATACATTCGCTTCACGCGAATTCATAACGGCACTTTTTGTGGCGTCAACTTCTGTGCGGTTTTTTCATATTGTGTGATTTTGTGCCTTTTGTCATTATTTTGCTGTTGATGAGCTATTATCTCTCAGTTGTTAGTTTTAAAATTGTGTGTTGTGTGAGATAAGACTAAAGAGATCAATTTTACAAAAAAACCCATTTGATAAACCTATTCTTATTTGAGGTATTTGCCTTTTAAAAGTTGTGTACCCGCTTAGGTACAATGGCAAAATGTGTAGGTAAAATAAAAAATTGTATCTTTTGGTTAGGATGGCTATTTCCACTTCTTGTTTTTACGGAAAGAGTTATAAACAACTTTCACAGGCTTTAGCTGACATCGCGGATGATGATGAGGCAGATAACGTCGATATCGTTATGATTCCTCCTGATGTCGATGTCAATACTGACGAAGAGGAAGGTGATGAAGATAACATAAATGAAATGAACTTGCCTGGTGACGTTGCCGGATGCGTTGAAGTATTCAATAACAGCATAAACTTTGACAGTGAAGATGAAATACCGCTTGCACAGCTACAAAGAATGGGTGCTGAAATACGTTCTGTAAGCCCTATTTGGAACAACGAAGCATGCAACTTGACAATGGATTCGACTACTATATATATAGAAAATAAGATGAAAATGAAAATGGATTTGGATGGTAAAAGTCCCGTTGAGGTATTTGAGACACTGTTTGATAAAGATGTTGTACAACTGATCATAGAACAAAAGCATTTGTATGCTTCTCAAAAAAATTCGCATAAATATAAATTCGACGAAGATGATCTAAAAGTCTTTTTAGGCATTTTATTTTACTCTGGTTACCATTCAATGCCGAGAGAATCTATGTACTGGCAATTGGATGAAGACACGTTATCACCTCTTGTAAGCAATAACATTTCTAAAAACAGATTTTTGGAAATAAAACGCCACATTCATTTTACAAACAATAATGAAATTGACAAGTCTGATAAAATGGCAAAAACTCGCCCACTGTCGAATCTATTATGCGAAAAGTTTCAAAGGTGGGGTTTTATGCACGAAAAGCTTTCAATTGACGAGGCAATGGTAAAATATTTTGGCCATCATTCAGCGAAACAATTCATCAAAGGAAAGCCCGTAAGATTCGGATTTAAAAATTGGATGCTGACCAGTAGCTGTGGGTACTTGTACCAATTTGATACTTACTGTGGTGCTAAAAATGTTGATAGTGATACAAGACATCTTCCCCTTGGATCTCGAGTTGTGTTTGATCTAATAAAAACCATAAATAACCCAAGCGATCATATTATCTATTTTGACAATTTTTTCACAAGTCATGAACTTCTACGTATATTGCGTGAGAAAAACTTCAAAGCCGTAGGAACAACAAGAGAAAATAGAACTAAAAATTGTCCTTTGAATTCAAATAAATATTTCCAAAAAAAAGCAAGAGGATATTTCGAGATCAAATACGACCACAATAATAAAATATTGTTTGTCAAGTGGAATGACAATAATGTCGTAACTATGGGAACTAATTTTGATACGGTTGAACCATTGAAATACGTAAAGCGTTGGTCAAAACTGGGAAAAAAAAAAGATAAGTATACCTCAGCCAAATTTACTTTCAAATTACAACCACGGTATGGGCGGTGTTGATCTACATGATCAAGCCGTAAATGCATACAAAATTGGGATTCGAGGCAAAAAATGGTGGTGGCCGCTGTTTACTTCGATGATGTGCTCCACAATGGTAAACGCTTGGAAGCTGTACAAAGACGTGAATAATAGTACCAAAGATTTGCTTGAGTTTCAACGTGATATTACGCGATACTACCTACGACACTACACATTGAAAAGATATTCTAAGCGCGCGTTAGCTCCAAGTGTTTCTACAGCTGGAGGAGCACATTTTCCAAAGAGAATCCTCAAGCCTCTTAGGTGCAGAGTCTGTCATAAACGAATCAGGTGGATTTGCGAGCTATGTGGTACTGCTTTGTGCGTGGAACGCGACTGTTTTAAAATAGCCCACTCATAAATATTTATACACTTTTGACCATTGTACTCGTGTGGGTACAGCAAAATTTTCGTATATGTAAGAAAAAAAAAAAAAAAAAATTTTTTTTTTGTTCATCTCTGCGATGGTATAAATCAATAAAAAACTGAAAATTTTAAATAAACTTATTTTTTGACACCTTGGTTGTAAATGGGTTAACATATTTAAGTTAATAAACTTTCTTTAACGATCTGAAGTTGGCATATAGCCACGGCGGCATTACGGCAGTGCATGTAGTAGAATTCTGTAATCTTATATTTAGGTATAAAGTCGATTTTCTGTTATATACACAAGTTAGTAAACAGTTTTTAGCTTACTGAAGTCGACATAAAGCCTTAACGGTATAACGGCAGTGCATTTAGGAGAATTCCGTAATGTTGTAAATTTATATTTAGGTATAAAGTCGATTTTCTTGTATTTACACATTTAGCAATCGATATCGAAATGCTTCAAACCATTAGTTTAACATATTTAAAATAATTAATCTTCTTTAGCGTATTGAAGGTGATATAAAGCCATGGCGGCATAACGACAGTACATGTGGAAGAATTCCGTAATCTTATATTTAGGTATAAAGTCGATTTTCTTGTATATATACATTTCGCAATCGATATCGAAATGCTTCAGATAACTGGTTTAACATATTTAAGTTAATAAACCTCCTTTAGCGAACTGAAGTTGACATAAAGCCATAACGGCAGGGCGTTTGGAAGAATACCGTAGTCTTATATTTAAGCATTAAGTCGATTTTCTTGTATATACACATTTTGCAATCGATGTCGAAATGCTTCAAATAACTGGTTTAGCGTATTTAAGTTAATTAAACCTTTTTATCTTACTGAAGTTTACATAAAGCCATAACGGCAGTATATTTATATGAAATCCGTTATCTTATATTTAGGTATAAAGTCGATTTTGTTGTACATACACATTTAGCAATCGATATCGAAATGCTTCAAATCATTAGTTTAACATATTTGAGTTATTTAACGCACTTTATCTTACTGAAGTCTACAAAAGCCTTAACGGCATAACGGCTGTGCATTTCGAAGAGTTCCGTAATCTTATATTTAGGTATTAAGTCGATTTTTTTGTATATACGCATTTATCAATCAACACCGAAATGCTTCAGATCATTAGTTTAACATATTTAAGTTAATTAACCTTCTTTAACGTAATGAAGGTGATATAAAGCCATGGCGGCATAACGACAGTGCATGTAGTTGAATTCCGTAATCTTATATTTAGGTATTAATTCGATTTTCTTGTATATACACATTTAGCAAGCGATATCGAAATGCTTCAAATCATTAGTCTAACATATTTAAGTTAATAAACGCTTTTTAGCTTTCAGTAAGTCTACATAATGCCTTAATGGCATAACGGCAGTGCATTTGGATGAATTCCGTAAACTTATATTTAGGTATAAAGTCGATTTTGTTGTATATACATATTTAGCAATCGATATCGAGATGCTTCAACTTATTAGTTTAACATAGTTAAGTTAATAAACCTTCTATAACGAACTGAAGTTGGCATAAAGCTATGGCGGCATAACGGCAGTGCATGTAGAAGAATTCCGTTATCTTATATTTAGGTATAAAGCCGATTTCCTTGTATATACACATTTAGCAATCGATACCGAAATGCTTTAAATCATTAGTTTAATATATTTAAGTTAATAAACCTTCTTTAACGCACTGAAGTCTACATAAAGCCTTATCGGTATAACTGCAGTGCATTTAGAAGAATTCCGTAATCCTATATTTAGGTATAAAGTCGATTTTCTTGTATTTACATAATTCGCAATCGATATCGAAATTCTTCAAATCATTAGTTTAACATATTTAAGTTAATAAAGCTTCTTTAACGAGCGGAAGTTTGCATAAAGCCATGGCGGCATAACGACAATACATTTGGAAGAATTCCGTAGTCTTATATTTATGTATAAAGTCGATTTTCTTGTATATACACATTTAGCTGTCGATATCGAAATGCTTCAAATCATTAGTTTAACATATTAAGTTAATAAACGCTTTTTAGCTTACTGAAGTCTAGATAAAGCCTAAGCAGCATAACGGCAGTGCATATAGAAGAATTCCGTAATGTTATAATGTTATATTTAGGTATAAAGTCGATTTTCTTGTATTTACACATTTAGCAATATATATCGAAATGCTTCAAATAACTGGTTTAGCATATTTAAGTTAATTAACCTTCTTTATTTTAATGAAGTTTACATAAAGCCATAACGGCATAAAGGCAGTATATTTATATGAATTCCGTTATCTTATATTTAGGTATAATGTCGATTTTGTTGTATATACGCATTTAGCAATCGATATCGAAATGCTTCAAATCATTAGTTTAACATATTTAAGTTAATTAGCCTCCTTAAGCGTAATGAAGGTGATATAAAGCCACGGCGGCATAACGACAGTGCAGGTAGAAGAGTTTCGTAATCTTATATTTAGGTATATAGTCGATTTTCCTGTATATACGCATTTAGCAACCGATATCGAAAATCTTCAAATCATTAGTTTAACATATTTAAGTTAGTTAACCTTCCTTAAGGTAATGAAGGTGATATAAAGCCATGCCGGCATAACGACAGTGCATTTAGAAGAATTCCGTATACTTATATTTAGGTATAATGTCGATTTTGTTGTACTTGCACATTGAGCAATCGATATCGAGATACTTCAAATCATTAGTTTAAAATATTTAAGTTATTTAACCTTATTTTTCTTACTGAAGTTTACGTAAAGCCATAACGGTATAACGGCAGTGCATTTGGAAGAATTCCGTAATCTTATATTTAGGTATAAAGTCGATTTTGTTGTATATACACATTTAGCATGCGATATCGAAATGCTTCAAATCATTAGTTTAACATATTTAAGTTAATTAACCTTCTTTAACGCATTGAAGTTGATATAAAGCCATGCCGGCATAACGACAGTGCATTTAGAAGAATTCCGTATACTTATATTTAGGTATAATGTCGATTTTGTTGTACTTGCACATTGAGCAATCGATATCGAGATACTTCAAATCATTAGTTTAAAATATTTAAGTTATTTAACCTTATTTTTCTTACTGAAGTTTACGTAAAGCCATAACGGTATAACGGCAGTGCATTTGGAAGAATTCCGTAATCTTATATTTAGGTATAAAGTCGATTTTGTTGTATATACACATTAGCAATCGATATCGAGATGGTTCAACTCATTAGTTTAACATATTTAAGTAAATAAACCTTCTTTAACGATCTGAAGTTGGCTTAAAGCCATGGCGGCATAACGGCAGTGCATTTAGAAGAATTCCGTAATCTTATATTTAGGTATAAAGTCGATTTTCTTGTATATACACATTTAGCAATCGATAACGAAATGCTTCAAATCATTAGTTTTAAATATTTAAGTTAATTAACCTTCTACGGCAGTGCATTTAGAAGAATTCCGTAATCTTTTATTTAGGTATAAAGTCGATTTTGTTGTATATACACATTAGCAATCGATATCGAGATGGTTCAACTCGTTAGTTTAACATATTTAAGTTAATTAACCTTATTTTTCTTACTGAAGTGTACATAAAGCCATAACGGTATAACGGCAGTGCATTTGGAGGAACTCCGTAATCTTAAATTTAGGTATAAAGTCGCTTTTCTTGTATTTACACATTTAACAATACATATCGAAATGCTTCAAATAACTGGTTTAGCATATTTAAGTTAATTAACCTTCTTTATCTTAATAAAGTTTACATAAAGCCATAACGTCAGTATATTTATATGAATTCCGTAATCCTATATTTAGGTATAAAGTCAATTTTCTTGTATATAAACATTTAGCAATCGATAACGAAATGCTTCAAATCATTAGTTTAACATATCTCAGTTAATTAACCTTCTTTAACGATCTGAAGTTGGCATATAGCCAGGGCGGCATAACGGCAGTGCATGTAGAAGAATTCCGTAATCTTATATTTAGGTATAAAGTCGATTTTCTTGTATATACACATTTAGCTATCGATATCGAAATGCTTCAAATCACTAGTTTAACATATTTAAGTTAATTAACCTTCTTTAACGTATTGAAGTTGATATAAAGCCATGGCGGCATAACGACAGTACATTTGGAAGAATTCCGTAGTCTTATATTTATGTAAAAAGTCGATTTTCTTGTATATACACCTTTAGCGATCGATATCGAGATGCTTCAACTCATTAGTTTAACATATTTAAGTTAATAACGGTATAACGGCAGTGCATTTAGAAGAATTCCGTAATGTTATAATTTTATATTTAGGTATAAAGTCGATTTTCTTGTATTTACACATTTAGCAATCGATATCGAAATGCATCAAATAACTGGTTTAGCATATTTCAGTTAATTAACCTTCTTTATCTTACTGAAGTTTACATAAAGCAATAACGGCATAACGGCAGTATATTTATATGAATTCCGTTATCTTATATTTCGGTATAAAGTCGATTTTGTTGTACATACACATTTAGCAATCGATATCGAAATGCTTCAAATCATTAGTCTAACATATTTAAGTTAATTAGCCTCCTTAAGCGTAATGAAGGTGATATAAAGCCACGGCGGCATAACGACAGTGCAGGTAGAAGAGTTTCGTAATCTTATATTTAGGTATATAGTCGATTTTCCTGTATATACGCATTTAGCAACCGATATCGAAAATCTTCAAATCATTAGTTTAACATATTTAAGTTAGTTAACCTTCCTTAAGGTAATGAAGGTGATATAAAGCCATGCCGGCATAACGACAGTGCATTTAGAAGAATTCCGTATACTTATATTTAGGTATAATGTCGATTTTGTTGTACTTGCACATTGAGCAATCGATATCGAGATACTTCAAATCATTAGTTTAAAATATTTAAGTTATTTAACCTTATTTTTCTTACTGAAGTTTACGTAAAGCCATAACGGTATAACGGCAGTGCATTTGGAAGAATTCCGTAATCTTATATTTAGGTATAAAGTCGATTTTGTTGTATATACACATTAGCAATCGATATCGAGATGGTTCAACTCATTAGTTTAACATATTTAAGTAAATAAACCTTCTTTAACGATCTGAAGTTGGCTTAAAGCCATGGCGGCATAACGGCAGTGCATTTAGAAGAATTCCGTAATCTTATATTTAGGTATAAAGTCGATTTTCTTGTATATACACATTTAGCAATCGATAACGAAATGCTTCTAATCATTAGTTTTAAATATTTAAGTTAATTAACCTTCTACGGCAGTGCATTTAGAAGAATTCCGTAATCTTTTATTTAGGTATAAAGTCGATTTTGTTGTATATACACATTAGCAATCGATATCGAGATGGTTCAACTCGTTAGTTTAACATATTTAAGTTAATTAACCTTATTTTTCTTACTGAAGTGTACATAAAGCCATAACGGTATAACGGCAGTGCATTTGGAGGAACTCCGTAATCTTAAATTTAGGTATAAAGTCGCTTTTCTTGTATTTACACATTTAACAATACATATCGAAATGCTTCAAATAACTGGTTTAGCATATTTAAGTTAATTAACCTTCTTTATCTTAATAAAGTTTACATAAAGCCATAACGTCAGTATATTTATATGAATTCCGTAATCCTATATTTAGGTATAAAGTCAATTTTCTTGTATATAAACATTTAGCAATCGATAACGAAATGCTTCAAATCATTAGTTTAACATATCTCAGTTAATTAACCTTCTTTAACGATCTGAAGTTGGCATATAGCCAGGGCGGCATAACGGCAGTGCATGTAGAAGAATTCCGTAATCTTATATTTAGGTATAAAGTCGATTTTCTTGTATATACACATTTAGCTATCGATATCGAAATGCTTCAAATCATTAGTTTAACATATTTAAGTTAATTAACCTTCTTTAACGTATTGAAGTTGATATAAAGCCATGGCGGCATAACGACAGTACATTTGGAAGAATTCCGTAGTCTTATATTTATGTAAAAAGTCGATTTTCTTGTATATACACCTTTAGCGATCGATATCGAGATGCTTCAACTCATTAGTTTAACATATTTAAGTTAATAACGGTATAACGGCAGTGCATTTAGAAGAATTCCGTAATGTAATAATTTTATATTTAGGTATAAAGTCGATTTTCTTGTATTTACACATTTAGCAATCGATATCGAAATGCATCAAATAACTGGTTTAGCATATTTCAGTTAATTAACCTTCTTTATCTTACTGAAGTTTACATAAAGCAATAACGGCATAACGGCAGTATATTTATATGAATTCCGTTATCTTATATTTCGGTATAAAGTCGATTTTGTTGTACATACACATTTAGCAATCGATATCGAAATGCTTCAAATCATTAGTCTAACATATTTAAGTTATTTAACCTTCTTTACCGTAATGAAGGTGATATAAAGCCATGGCGGCATAACGACAGTGCATTTAGAAGAATTCCGTAATCTTATATTTAGGTATAAAGTCGATTTTCTTGTATATACACATTTAGCTATCGATATCGAAATGCTTCAAATCATTAGTTTAACATATTTAAGTTAATTAACCTTCTTTAAGGTATTGAAGTTGATATAAAGCCATGGCGGCATAACGACAGTAGATTTGGAAGAATTCCGTAATCTTATATTTAGGTATAAAGTCGGCTTTGTTGTATATACACATTTAGCAATCAATATCGAAATGCTTCAAATCATTAGTTTAACATATTTAAGTTAACTAACCTTCTTTATCTTACTGAAGTTTACATAAAGCCAAAACGGTACAACGGCAGTGCATTTGGAAGATTTCTGTAATCTTATATTTAGGTAAAAAGTCGATTTTCTTGTATATACACATTTAGCTATCGATGTCGAAATGCTTCAAGTCATTCGTCTAACATATTTGAGTTAGTTAACCTTCTTTAACGTAATGAAGGTGATATAAAGCCATGGTGGCATAACGACAGTAGATTTGGAAGAATTCCGTAATCTTATATTTAGGTATAAAGTCGGCTTTGTTGTATATACACATTTAGCAATCAATATCGAAATGCTTCAAATCATTAGTTTAACATATTTAAGTTAACGTACCTTCTTTATCTTACTGAAGTTTACATAAAACCAAAACGGTATAACGGCAGTGCATTTGGAAGAATTCCGTAATCTAATATTTAGGTAAAAAGTCGATTTTCTTGTATATACACATTTAGCAATCGATATCGAGATGCTTCAAGTCATTAGTTTAAGATATTTAAGTTAACTTACCTTCTTTATCTGACTGAAGTTTACGTAAAGACATGGCGGCATAGCGACAGTGCATTTAGAAGAATTCCGTACTTTTATATTTAGGTATAAAGCCGATTTTGTTGTATATACGCATTTATCAATCGATATCGAAATGCCCCAAATCATTAGTTGAACATATTTAAGTTAATTAACCTTCTTTAACGTATTGAAGTTGATGTAAAGCCATGGCCGCATAACGACAATACAATTGGAAGAATTCCGTAGTCTTACATTTATGTATAAAGTCGATTTTCTTGTATATATTTAAGTTAATAAACCTTCTTTAACGAACGGAAGTTGGCTTAAAGCCATGGCGGCATAACGGCAGTGCATTTAGAAGAATTCCGTAATCTTATATTTGGTATAAAGTCGATTTTCTTGTATATACACATTTAGCTATCGATATCGAAATGCTTCAAATCATTAGTTTAACATATTAAGTTAATAAACATTTTTTAGCATACTGAAGTCTACATAAAGCCTTAACGGTATAACGGCAGTGCATTTAGAAGAACTCCGTAATGTTGTAATTTTATATATAAAGTCGATTTTCTTGTATATATACATTTCGCAATCGATATCGAAATTCTTCAGATAACTGGTTTAACATATTTAAGTTAATAAACCTCCTTTAGCGAACTGAAGTTGACATAAAGCCAAAACGGTATAACGGCAGTGCATTTGGAAGAATTCCGTAGTGTTATATTTAGGCATAAAGTCGATTTTCTTGTATATACACATTTTGCAATCGATATGGAAATGCTTCAAAAAACTGGATTAGCATATTTAAGTTAATTAACCTTCTTTATCTTACTGAAGTTTACATAAAGCCATAACGGCATAACGGCAGTATATTTATATGAATTCCGTTATCTTATGTTTAGGTATAAAGTCGATTTTGCTGTACATAAAAATTTAACAATCGATATCGAAATCCTTCAAATCATTAGTTTAACATATTTAAGTTACTTAACCTTCTTTAACGAACGGAAGTTGGCATAAAGCCATGGCAGCATAACGGCACTGCATTTAGAAGAATTCCGTAATCTTATATTCAGGTATAAAGTCGATTTTCTTGTATATACACATTTAGCAATCGATAACGAAATGCTTCAAATCATTAGTTTAACATATTTAAGTTAATTAGCCTTCTTTAACGTAATGAAGGTGACATAAAGCCATGGCGGCATAACGACAGTACATTTGGAAGAATTCCGTAATCTTATGTTTAGGTATAAATTCGATTTTCTTTTACATACACATTTAGCAAGCGATATCGAAATGCTTCAAATCATTAGTTTAACAAATTTAAGTTAATTAACCTTCTTTAACGTACTGAAGTTGATATAAAGCCATGGCGGCATAACGACAGTACATTTGGAAGAATTCCGTAGTCTTATATTTAGATATAAAGTCGATTTTCTTTTATATATGCATTAAGCAATCGATATCGAAATGCTTCAAATAACTGGTTTAACATATTTAAGTTAATAAGCCTTCTTTAACGAACTGCAGTTAACATAAAGCCATAACGGCATAACGGCACTGCATTTAGAAGAATTCCGTAATCTTATATTCAGGTATAAAGTCGATTTTCTTGTATATACACATTTAGCAATCGATAACGAAATGCTTCAAATCATTAGTTTAAAATATTTAAGTTAATTAACCTTATTTTTCTTACTGAAGTTTACGTAAAGCCATAACGGTATAACGGCAGTGCATTTGGAAGTATTCCGTAATCTTATATTTAGGTATAAAGTCGATTTTCTTGTATGTACACATTTAGCAATCGATATCGAGATGGTTCAACTCATTAGTTTAACATATTTAAGTTAATAAACCTTCTTTAACGATCTGAAGTTGGTTAAAGCCATGGCGGCAAAACGGCAGTGCATTTAGAAGAATTCCGTAATCTTATATTTAGGTATAAAGTCGATTTTCTTGTATATACACATTTAGCAATCGATATCGAAATGCTTCAAATCATTAGTTTAACATATTTAAGTTAATTAACCTTCTTTAAC